>MCJB01015407.1:80298-106557 GCA_002018475.1 Nicotiana obtusifolia | reverse complement strand
GACGGTGCTCCGGAGAACAATGTCTGGGGACGAACCACAGAAGGCATACCAGCGAAGGATGGTGTAGAAGGGTACCCAAATGGGACAAATGGGTTCGTCATGGGGATGTTGGTGCTTCGAACTATACTTGGGACCAACTCGGGGAACCCGGGAATGGCGCTTGACGTTTCCCTACCGTTGGACCCGATGTCCCCCATTTCCAACATGCAGAGACGCAACATCTTATTTTCTTCGATAGTTGTCATCTCGGATTGTGAACTAGCCAACTCAGGGCTATCCTTAGTGTTAATGATGCGGAGATTGCTTTCTGAAGCCATTGGGATCTTTCCTTTGGATCTTGTAAAATAGGGGTGAGAAGCCAGATTATCGACAAAACCAACCACCTAATAAGACCTTTGCTTAGCACAAACAACACCCTTGTCAGTTTGAGCCATTTAACAGATAGGGAATCGCACATTGGGGATGCAATGCACCTGAACAGGTAAACGTTTCTAAAATGTTTTTGCCACAGCTGCGTGTTTCATCCCGGCTTTCACTATCTCTTTTATTCTGTAGCTCTTTTCTTTTATTCATTCACTTCATATCTTGATTTCTTTTTCTTTCTCTTTTTGTGGTTTTTCACTCTTTCATTTTTATCCTCTCTTTTGTTGATTTTCTCTTAGATTAATTAGGGCTATGATCGCATCCGATGGGTGCCTACGTATTATGACGCTGCATGAATTAGACCATTACGTAGTTCAGGAGAATACATGCGAAATGAAAGAAAAGAAAAGTTTTGGGTTTTTTAAAATTCCATTAATAAAAATCTTTTTTGTTTTTTCTATTACAAGGACTCGAAGGTACTGATGACTAAAAAAGGGAAACACACAGACTCAAAACAAAATAACAAACAGACTCGACATGGATGAAAGGATAAATAGACTCGAGAAGAGTCAAATACAAACTGAAAACCCGAAAAATCAAGAATACATAAGAGCCTCAAATGCTATTTAGGGAGCCCGCGGCATATCAGTCGATCTCGACATGGGCCTGCGTGCAATCTCTTCCTGGAGGAACTCTAGATCGGCCATCACCCGGCGAGCGAAGGACAACACTGAGGCAAAAAACATAGATCTGGTCATACGCTCACATTCATGGCTTTTCATTGCAGCGTAATCGGCTATTTCTTTGATTCTCATTCTAATTACACCCTTTTCTTAGAGCAAGCGTCTAATTTCCTGCGCACAGGCTTCCAGCACCTACATGGCTGTGTTGTTTTGGTCTTGCAACTTCTGCACGCTCTCTTATTATTGATAAATCAGTGCATAACAATGTTCTCTTTCTTTTTTGAAATCCTTTGTCTGCTGAACCATTTCATTTTCGAGGGTAGCCAGCTTTTCCCTTAAAATCATGACTGCTCTATCATATCTTTAATTGACGGGCTTACCTTGCCTGTTCTTCTACATCTTTTGCCAAGTCTTCCTCAGCCTTTGTCAGATCAGTCGTGTAATCATGCACTTTTCGCCTCAAATTGCTTATGATTCTTTCATCCCTCTCACTTCTTACTGGCGTTTCGACGGCTATTTTCATTTTCCGGATCTGAGCTCGGAGGGCTTCGTTTTCTCGGGCCAACCTTTTCTTTTCTCCTTTATCCTCAGCAGCTTGCAACCCACTATCAAATTTGATGGTTCTGACTTGATCTTCTAGTTTGCTTATGGTGGTCCGATATTCCTTCTCTTTGGCTAACCAAACCCATTGTTCTTCCGCTACATCGACAAATTCTCGAATATGGGGACTTTTAGTTGGCCTTTTAGATTAGTCATTTGTTATGACTCCTTTTCCGTACCAAGAAACATAACTAGGTAAGACGTCTCCCTTGGACAAATCGCATACTCGAGTGTTTGCCCCCAAATACTGTCAATCGCTCCAAATTTGGCGAACCACTTCTTCAGGAAATTTGGCATCGGAGCCGGATTTCAACCTCATGAGTACTACGATCTTCATCTCTAGGAACTATTTGGAATCTTCCAAGTTTTCTCAAAACCAGGTACGGGGAATAGGGCTGGATGCTTCGGAGAACCATTAGAAGGAAGTAGGGACCAGTGGCGGGCATGTAAATAATCTCATCAACAGGGAGCCAACCCAATGTCTACTCTATCTGATCTGCGGTTATATAACGAAGGCGGGTGATCCAATCTTTGACCCCTTCTGGCATTTCGAATCCTTTCACTCGTGTACCAAATTCTTCAATGCAGTTTTTCCCAGTAGAATCATAATTCATGTATCGGGGACAGTGAAAAGGTGCTCGATCATCCACATTTGTAATAACATATTGCACCCCTCAAAAAACTGACTCCGGCCTTAATGAATGTAAAGACTCAGAATATATCTGATACGTGCGAGGGTAATCTTAGAATGAGTGGTTAAAACATAGACAACTCTGGATACACGCAAATCAATGTGTCCATCCTCTCTTGAAAACACCAAAAGGTCTAAAAATGCTACCATGAAGGTAAAGCATATATGCGTCTCCCACTTTGACCGGTTTCCTTTACTGCAGAATCCATTTTATGGGTCTTTGAATCCTCTTAAGTGCCCCTACCGCTGGTATAGAAAGTGAAAAGCAAGCTCCACCTGCTAGACCTTCTGTCTTAATATGTCTGCTTATTTTCAGTAAGTCTAGAAACTTGTGGGGAGTAACGGTCCTTAGAGAGACCAGGTACTAGTGTATTAATCCCTCCGTTCTCCCGGCATAACCCGCCATTTCTTCCAGAGTAGGTGTAAGCTCAAAATCTGAAAAGTGCAAAACATTGTGAGCGGGGTCCCAGAATGACACCAGTACCTCTATCAAATCACTTATAGGTTGAATATTTAATAGTCCAGCGAGCGCTCCCAGGTATTGATTGACCTTGTCTCGTCCTTGTTTTTCCAAATCCTCCCACCATATGTGGAATGCTAGTGGAATCTGATCCATATCCTTCAACGGTAAATTCTGAACAGTGCTTATTCTGCACATTTTTAAATTAGGGTGACTAGTTTAAAACATGTGAATTTTGTTTAAACACTGACCATGAAAAGATATATTTTTTGCAACATTCAATTGAAAACAAATCACGGCTACTTTTGCAAATATGGCCCTTCAGCACTTCGGAAGGAAAGATTTTAGGGCTGTGCTTGCTAAGTGGCTAAAAATTAAAAAAAGGACCATAGATGGCTATTCTTGCAAAAACAGCATTCTCGCGTCCCGTCGAGACATTTCTGGCTATTTGGACAAAAATGACATCACCTGACTTTATTCATGACAAAATGGCAGCATTTCGTATATATATACAAAAGCGAAGCTGAACATGATGAAGGTTTCCTACGTATCTCACGTCTGGTGAGAATCAAACCCATGTAGTTCGGTAAGTTTTGACACAACAAGAAAATATGACATATTTTGAAATGATCTTTTCTTCTTCTTTTTTTTCAAAATTTTGGCAGAGTTTCGAGATATTTTGAATACCGAAATTTTCAGAATCGGGTGATTTTTCTCTCCTACCTCACTCTTGGTTTTTCTTGATTTTCTTTCCCTATTCTAGAAGTCGGTCAACATGCAAGCCAAAACAAATAAATGCACAAATTGCACGTAAAATAAACCAGGATGGTCTTTTAAATTGGGTATACCTATCCTAGACGGATCCAACCCATGTATTGAGTCCCCAAAGTCAAAGGCACGCGATGCAAACAAACGTACCTACTAGGGATTCGGCATGAGTTTATGTCATTCCAGGTTTGAACCCTGGGGTGTATTGTTCTAGACCTGGTTTATCCAAGCAGACAACTCGAGCCCCGGGGGAGGGGGGGGGAGGGGGAACGTACCGGGAACCAAAAGATCATCCGCCTTTGTACCTGATCTGATCCTTATTCTAAATTAGGGATATGACACTCTAACAGAAAAGAAGTCACGCCAGCGTGCGCTTCCCAGAAGATTTAGAAGACTCAGAGAGAAGAAGGGTTTGGTAACAGTTTATATACAGTTCACACAATATCAAAGCAGTAAAAAGCGACATTTAGCACATTAGGCTCAAACACATGAAAAATCAGATAATAAACAAAGCAAGTATAACAGTTATTCTAAGCTCGAATTCTGAACCCTAAACTAGAAGTTTTTGGTTCTTTTTTCTCCGGTAGAGTAGCCAGAGCTGTTACACCTCCTTTTTCTGAGGGATAGGGAGTTTTTTCAATTAAAGTGACATTATTCGAAATGAAATTATTTATTTGATTAGAGTTGCCACTTGGAATAATTTTTATAGTGTCCCAAGTCACCGATTTATTTTAAAATTCCAAATCGAGAAAATTGACTCTATTTATGGTCCGCGAACACAGAAGACCGGGTAAGAAATTCTGTTAACCCGGGAAAAAGTGTGAGGCACTCTCGAGTTTCATGATTTTAGCACAGTCGCTCGACTATTAATAATTGGCTCAATTATCTGATTTATTACATGTTTAAAACTTATTGTGCATTTTTACTTTCTAACAACTTTTAATTATTTATTTGATCACTTTTAATATTTATGGAATTTATTTGAACAAGTCGCGATATCTGTTACGCAGCGCCTTCCTGAGGTTCTTTGGAAGAGCGACGTAAGGCTAAGCAATCGATGTCAGTACGATTGCCGTCCGCCAACTGAGGTCCCCTCCGCACGCTAGACTAGATTGTCAGTGCCGTGCGGGAAAATCAATATCGTGAGCAACGAGAGAATTGAGAGCTTGTAGAGAAAATTGAGAAAAGTGCTTGCTTGTATAAATGAAAGGCTATTACAAAAGCTACGCGGTGTCGAGGGGGAGAGACACCAGTACATAAAAATGATTGATTGCTTGAATGTTTGAATGCTTATACCCCCTAATAATGCTTAAAATAAATAAACCAAAGTTACAAGAGTTGACCTAAGAAAGCTGTAAATTCATACTGAAAGAAAATAAAGTAATTCTATTCTATATTTACAAAGAAAAGGACTTAGTCTTCTACAAAGTAGAAACAAGTCCGTCAGCAGCAACTTTGTCATTCGGCTCAGGGTTCGCGTGCGGCGTTGTCTGCGCGCGCGGCGCTGTGGGCATCTGCCTATGGCTGGGCACTGGCGCTGGCTGTCAGTGGGGCGACAGAGGCGCTTGTGCGCTTGTCACTTGGAGCTGCCAAGACCACGGGCCGACCGTGGCGCTAGGCGTTGAGAGGCTTGCTAGGACGCCACGGGGCGCGTCCAAGGGGTCACGGGGCATGATTGGAATGCCGCCCATGACATTCTACCCCACCTGAGTTGGCGACGTCCTCGACGCCTTACTTGCAAGGTAATCATCCATTAGGCTCTTGAAGGCTTTAAGGTTTATCCCCCTCTCCCAAGTATTCTCCTCTGCATTGCGTCCCTGCCATTTCACCAAGAACTCTTGGTGATCTTTCCTGGAGGCATGAATCACTCTATCGTCAAGGATAGCTTCGGCACGCCTTTTTCCAGCTGAATTGGGGCCTCGAATACTGGGGATTGTAAGTTGGCTCCGTGAAGGATCCTCCATATCTTCCCGAAAAGGTTTCAGGAGACTGACATGGAAGACATGATGAATTTTTCACCAAGCTGGGGTAGCCACCCGGTATGCAACTTTTCCAATGCGCCTTTTAATGGACAAGGGTCCAATATATTTTTGCAGCAGGCAAGGGTCATGAATTCCCCCAAATAAGTACCGCTTTGGGATTTTGACCATCACTTTATCTCCTACTTGATATTCAACAAAGCGACGGTTTTTATCAGCATGTCTCTTCATCCGCTTTTGGGCTTTGACAAGATAGCTCCGCACTATCTCCAAATTTCGCTTCCATTTTCTTGAGAAGCTAGCAGCTCGAGGAGACTTTACCATGTTTGGAGCATTCACAGTGTGTGGGAGTAGCGGTTGCTGTCTGGTAACAATTTCAAAAGCGTTCTTGTTGGTACTAGAGCTCTTTTGTGAATTGAAACACAGCTGAGCAGCATCCAAAAGCTTCACCCAATTCTTCTGCGAACTAGTTACAAAGTGGCGGAGATATTCCTTCAGCATGCCATTGAACCGCTCTGTCTGGCCATCCGATTGCGGATGAAAGCTTGAACTGTGACTTAGTTTTGACCCAAGGCACTTGAAGAGTTGAGTCCAGAAGTTGCTAGTGAAACGCGAGTCGGGATCACTAACGATATCTTTAGGCAGACCCCAATATTTCACGACATGAAAGAAGAAGAGTCGAGCCGTATCTTCTGCTGATATATACTGTGGGGCTGCTATAAAGGTAGCGTACTTGGAAAATCGATCCACCACAACCAGAATAGTTGTAAGATCCCCAACCTTGGGCAAGCCGGTGATGAAATCCAGAGAAACGCTTTCCCAAGGCCGCTTTGGAACAGCCAGTGGTTCCAAGAGTTCTGCTTGTGTCAGATGATCCGACTTGTCCTTTTGGCACATTGGACAAGTTTTCACGTACTGAGCAACGTCGTCGGCCATTTGAGGCCAATAATATGCACGGCGAAGTAACGCATGGTGCGTTCTTCACCAGGGTGACCTGCCCACAAAGTGTCGTGGCATTCCGCCAAAAGGGTCCTTCGCAGATCTCCTCCCTTAGGGATATAAAGTCGGTTTCCTTTCACTTTCAGGAAATCATCTTCTATGTAGAACTGGCGAGTCTTGCCTTGTCCTACCAAAGTAACCAAATACTGTGCAGCAGGATCCTTGATGAGGAGACCTAGTATCTGGTCTTTGATGTTGGTGGCTACTTCGCTCCCCCTAAGGGTGGCGAGTAGGCACACAAATGCGAGATCCTCCCTCCGACTGAGTGCATCAGCAACTTGGTTAGTTTTTCCACTGCGGTACTCCAAGTTGAAGTGGAATTCCGCAAGAAGCTCCTGCCACCTGGCCTGTCGACCATTCAACTTCGGCTGGGTCAGGAAATGGCTAACAGCTGTATTATCTGTCTTGACCACGAATGGGGTTCCCAGCAGATAATGCCTCCAAAGGCGCAGACAATGAACTACAGCCAATAATTCCTTCTCGTGGGTAGCATAGCGGCGCTCTGCATCCTTCAGCTTCTGGCTCTCATATGCTATAGGATGCCCATCCTGTAGCAAGACTCCACCAAGTGCATAATCGGAGGCATCCGTCTGTACTTAAATGGCTTGGCCAAATCAGAGAGGGCCAAGACGGGACTACTAGACATAACCGCTTTTAAGGCGTTGAAGGCCTCTGCTCGCCTGGATCCCCAATCCCAAGGTGTGGCCTTCTTGAGGAGTTCTGTTAGCGGTACGGCAATGAGAGAGTAGTTCTTCACAAAATGGCGATAGAAATTGCATAGGCCAAGGAACGCCCTCAAGGCGTGGACGTCCTTAGGCGGTGGCCAATCTGTGATAGCTTGATTCGCCCTTCCTCAATGACATGCCCGAGGAAGTCGATCTGTTTCTGAGAAAATGAGCATTTGGACAGTTTTACATATAATTCATGCTCCCGTAATCGTGATAAGACCTTTGCAAATGCTCTAGATATTCCTCCAATGTCTGGCTATACACGACAATGTCGTCCAAGTAGACCACCACGAATTCATCAATATATTCTCGAAAGACTTGGTTCATCAGGGTGTAGAATGTGGTTGGTGCATTAGTCAAGCCGAACGGCATCACCAAGAAGTCATATGACCCATACCTTGTCACGCACGTCGTCTTGTGCTCGTCGCCCTCTACGATTCGCACCTGCCAATAACCAGTCTTCAGGTCTATCTTAGTAAACATCGCCGCACTACCCAATCTGTCGAACAAGTCGGCCATGAGTGGGATAGGGTACTTGTTCTTCACAGTGATTTTATTTAGGGCCCGGTAATCTACCATAGCCATAAACTCCCATCATGTTTCTTTTGAAAGAGCACAGGGGACCCGTATGGGGATTTGGAGGGTACGATGATTCCTGTGTCTAACATTTCCGTTAATTGTCTCCGAAGCTCGGTGAGTTCGGGTTGTGACATTCTGTATGGCGCCGGGGCATGTGGCTTCGCACCCGGCACCAACTCAATTTCGTGGTCCACAGTACGCCTCGGCGGAAGACGCTTTGGCATTTCTTATGGCATGACATCTTCAAATTCCAGTAACAACTCCTTCACGGGTGCAGGAAGAGGACCCGAGGAGCGTTCTATATCTTCGATGCATAGAGTAGCCAAGAATGTAGGTTCATGTCTCTTGACCCCCTTCTTCAACTGCAAGGCTGAGATGTTTTCCACAGCCATCTTCACGGGCATGCACGGGATGGAGCAGGGCTTGGCCCCGTTTGTCCCCATCATCAGTAACATGTCTGCATATGGTACAGGCATGGTGTTGGTTTTCCTCAGGAATTCCAACCCCACTATCAACTCGAAGTCATCTATGATCACCACTCGTAGGTTGATTTTTCCTTCATAAAGGTTAAGTTTTACTGGCACATCTCTGGCTATTCCCCCAACTGGTTGAGGAGGTGAGTTGATAGCCTTGACACAACCTCTGCCCTTTCTTACGACTAGTTTAAGGCGTTCCACTTGAGTCGAGGCTAGATAGTTGTGGGTTGCGCCCGTGTCTATCATTGCTCGAATAGGTTTGCCATTTAACTTCACCTCGACGAACATTAAGGTCCGCTCCTGCTTAGGAGGGGTCTTCTCGTCCGCCTTCTTTTTCCCTTTCTTGTTGATAGGACAGGAGTCCTTCTTCTTACGGATACCAGCACTGGTCTCCGTCAAGGTGTCAGAAAAAGAACCCACAATTGCGTTGAAGGCACCTACCGGCTCGGTCTGATCCGCATCATCATATTCATCATCTGTCCCATCATCAACAACTTGATGAGTATTCATTTGTGCATGTGGGAACTCGTTATTCCAATGTGGTCCGCCATAGTGACGACACCCTGAAGGGGGCTTTCTCCCCTGATCATTGTTGGTAGATGCAGCACTGGTACTGCCTGAGGAGGGAGCCTTAGATTTGTTTGCACTCCTATCTCCTCCACTTCTGCTTGGGCCACCAGTACTTGAATGACCCCCTTTTTATCCTCCTTTGGCAGGCTGTTGGGGCCTATCCTTTCGAGCTTCCACTTGATAGTCCCCAAGGCATTCCGCTGCTTGGATCGCCTTGGGTAATGTGTCTACCCTTTGTCTTTGGAGTTCGATACGAGCATAAGGTTTCAACCCTTCAAGGAAGGTGAAGAATTTGTCCTTGTCCCCCATGTCACATATGCTCAACATAAGTGCAGAGAATTCTCGCACGTAGTCCCGCACTGACTTGGTCCGGCGAAGCTCCCGGAGTTTCCTTCTTGCATTATACTCAATATTTTCTGGAAAGAACTGTAAGCGTATGGCAGCCTTCAGTTCCGCCCATGTATCGAGATTATCCTCACCGGCCCTAATGGCTTCATATTTCACCCGCCACCAGAGTTTAGCATCACCTTGAAGATACATGGCAGCAGTTGCCACCTTCTTAGCTTTTTCTACGCCTCCCACGGCATCGAAATACTGCTCGATGTCAAAGATGAAATTCTCCACTTTTTTGGCATTCCGAGCCCCACTGTATGGCTTGGGCTCAAGAATTTTCAGTTTCTGGGCCACGGGAGCGAAGTTTATAACACCCCTGGTTTGGTTCCCGCTTCCTCGAAGCAGGCCCTGTAGAGCAGCATTGACAACATTGAGCTGACCCGTCAAGTCGTCTAGGGTCTATTGCATGGCAGTCATCCTGTCTGCCTCTTGTGCCCTGTGGGCTAAATCTTCAGCATGCTCCTGCTGGAGGCCCTCAAATTTTTCAAAAATTTCGGCTGCCTCTATGGCTGCCGTTTGCCGGTCTCCTTCCGAGTCGCGGCTAACATTTTCAATATCAATTTCGGCCTGGTGCATCCTGCGATCAGGTCATCCAACCTTTGCAGTAGGGTGGTCTGTATGTCAGGCACAGATTCCACAATGGGCCGTAATGCGTCAACCGTCTGTTCGAGGGCAGTGATGCGGTCCCGTAATTCACCATGGTCAGAAATGGTGTAATGGCAATGCATTCCCTCGTCCGATGTCGAGCCTAGGCTCTGATGCCAACTGTTACGCGGCGCCTTCCTGAGGTTCTTTAGAAGGGCGACGTAAGGCTAAGCTATCGATGTCAGTACGATTGCCGTCCGCCAACTGAGGTCCCCTCCGCATGCTAGACTAGATTGTCAGTGCCGTGCGGAAAAACCAATATCGTGAGCAACGAGAGAATTGAGAATTTGTAGAGAAAATTGAGAAAAGATCTTGCTTGTATAAATGAAAGGCTATTACAAAAGCTACGCGGTGTCGAGGGGGAGAGACACCAGTATAGAAAAATGATTGATTGCTTGAATGTTTGAATGCTTATACCCCCTAATAATGCTTAAAATAAATAAACCAAAGTTACAAGAGTTGACCTAAGAAAGCTGTAAATTCATACTGAAAGAAAATAAAGTAATTCTATTCTATATTTACAAAGAAAAGGACTTAGTCTTCTACAAAGTAGAAACAAGTCCGTCAGCAGTAACTTTGTCATTCGGCTCAGGGTCCGCGCGCGCAGCGCTGTGGGCATCTGCCTATGGCTGGGCACTGGCGCTGGCTGTCAGTGGGGCGACAGAGGCGCTTGCGCGCTTGTCACTTGGAGCTGCCAAGACCACGGGGACAACCGCGGCCCTAGGCGTTGAGAGGCTTGCTAGGACGCCACGGGGCGCGTCCAAGGGGTCATGGGGCATGGCTGGAAAGCCGCCCATGACATATCGCGCGCTCGTTATTTGTTGCACATATTGTAAGGCACCCGTGACTCACAACACGTTTATTTTTATTATTTGAAGTTATGGTCAAGTAGCGTGAAACGCGCACTTGAATTGGGGATTATATATTATGCCACGGGAGCCGCACCCATAGTCACGATGATTTATTACTTATCGCGCCTAAAGCAAACTACGAGTGTTTGTAAGTTTAATTAATCAATCATAAAGTTTGAGATTAAACATGAAAGGTCTAAAATATATGGAAATGATTATTTGGGGAAAGATGTTCAATTTGTTCTTCTTCACTTAAAGATTCAAATCATGATAAAGACTAAATTAGGAGGCACATATATGAAATGTTTAATAGGAACTGCCCGCTGAATATATAAAATAGCAACATAGCTGTAAAGGGTCTAATTATCTGTTAGGAAATTTCATATCAAACAATTGGCGAATAACTATTAAATCATTTGAAGGTCCTCTTACTGATTAACCAATTCAAACATGGATAAAATCTAATAGGCCGTATTCAGTTAAACATGGATAAAACTTCTCACATTTGAAATTCTAAACCAAGGATCTGGGCCTTTGAAACAAGTCCAGTACACAGTAACCATGGAATAATTACAAACCAAGAATTAATTTAGAAACACTCAAAATCGGTACAGAGCAGAGTAATTATATCACACATTTTGTTAATCACAATATGGATTACACTACTACATTTAACATGAACCTAATTCTATGCCTCCCTTTGTTCGAATCTTGATGGCAGAAACCATCGCCAAGAGTGTGATGCTTCTTTCTCAAAGCCAACATTTAGTTTACAAGTAAATAGCCACTGGGTATCCTTGCAAATTAAATTGGCTGTGTAATAAAAAAATAACAACACATTAGCTATATGACACATTCAAACATGAATTTCATTTTTTTGAACATGTGTATTCATTGTCAATAACAAACAGATTGATCAACATTCAAACCATTAAAGATTAGAAATCTATCATAAAAAGAAGTCTTAAGCAGATTCAACAAAGGACTTACTAGATTCATGAAATCAGGTGCCAAAAGACATAAACCAAGCTCAAATTTCATTCTTTAATTCACAATAAAGCAAAGCAAAGGTTAATCCACATACCTAGCAGCAGGATAACAGTAGATTCAAGACCAAATAAAGGTCAAAAAATTAGAGAAAAGAACTCAGCTAACAATAGCATAATCTACAGAATAAGTACTTCTAAACTGCTCGATCAACTTCAACACCCCAGAAATATGCCGCCCTTGAGATGATATCAGAAACTAGCCTTCTTTATCCTTTTGTTTTCTTTTTCTTTCAAAGCTGAAACTCATACTTTTCAATCAAAAGTTCTTTCTGTGAGAGAGAAGGAATAAGAGATGTGTATTCTCTTAAACAAAATGCAGGAATTAGTGTGTGTGTGTGTGCGTGTGAGTTTTCAGAGCATACTCGTATTTGTCCTAGTGAATGTGCAGGGGTCTTTTTTTTTTTATAGGAAGTGTATTCCATGAGAGAATAAAGGAGGGTCTGAGAGCATTCTGCCAGGCTCCTAAAAATTAGGGAATGACATCTTTTTCAACTAAATTAGATAGCTATCCTATTTCAGCATCTTTTTTTCTAACAACTGTCCTTTTTTCCTATTTTTCAGCATTCCTTTTTTCTTCTAGAAACATCTCAAAGACTCTCCTAAATTTCATTCTTTCAATTAACTCCATCAAGTTTCTAATATTTATAGAATAGGGTCATCAAGCAAATACAGAGATCAAACGAGGCAAACAGTGATGGAATTTTATCCTAACAAAATAATTTTAACAAACAAAATGTTCCAACATCTAATTAAACTCAAAAGTTGATTAAACTAACATTTTGTGCAATTAAAACTAGTAAACATGCACTTAAATTGCTAATCATGCGACCAACTAAGAAATCAAAACATACATATGTATTAAACTAGATATTAATCTACGAGTTAATTAACTAATTTATGAGCTTATGCTAATCTAATTAGGCTAATTTTAACACTCAACAAGCAATTTTAATTAAACCTAAAAGACTGTTCCTCTTTTTCTTTTCCTTTTTTTTTTTAATTTTTTTTCTTAAAACAAATAAGACCAAAAATGAGATAGAATAAGGTGGGGATGTACCTATGAAAAGGAATACGAACTGATAGAAGTGACTTTAGAGAGGCTCGGTCGATCAGCAGCTAATTGAACAAAGTCTGACGGCTTCGGAATGAACCAAAACCAACGTCAATCAATTGTTCTTGTCAAGAACATATTGACGTAGGTTCTAGGTCAAAGCGAGTTGAAATCGTCAACGAAATCAGAAAGGGGAAAACATTAGGTTTTTTTCTGCTATTCGGATCTAAAAACCAGGGAATTCTAGAGTGTTTTGGAAGAAACTAAGGGAAAATATAAGATGAAGAGGAGAGGGGATTGTGGGGTGAAGATTCGGGGTTGTTTGGAGCTTGGCCGCCGGTGAGGGACTTTGGGGATTTAGGGTGGCTAGGGGTGAAGAGTGAGAGAGATTAGAGAAATGAGATCTCATCGCTAAGGTTTGGGGGGATCTATTCGGAAACTCTTAAGGAAATGGGGGATGAGTTCCGGACCATTGGATTAGTTTCAAGGGACGGTTGGGATTAAAAGAGGTGAAACGGGGTTGTTTTGGTTTAGGGAAAAAACGGACCGGATTGAAATTGGATTGGGCGAGATTTGTGGGCAAATTTGGGTCACTGAAATTATTTTTGGCCCAATTCAAAGCAAAGCCAAACAACCTTCTTATTTCCTTTCTTTGTTTTTCTTTGATTTTGAATTCTATAATTTTAAGATATTAAATATGCACAAAAATTGCAACTAAATACAACAAAAAATTAAAAAGAAATTCCTAGAAATTCTATAAAAATCAAAAACAAATTAGAAAAATTTATATTTGTGGATTTTGTAGGATTATATTCATAGGAAAAAAATTACGTACTCACAATATACACATTAATAAAATCGCTATTAAATTAAAAGGACTTATATAGTCATTGAATAACTTTGTTATTTTATATTTTTTCTTATTTTATTATCCAATGTTTAGTATTTTTACATTGTTAATAAAAATTTATGTTTGCATATTACTTTGTTTAATATTTTTGTCTGCTTGCTTTATTTTTGTAATATAAGAGAAGATATATATATTTTATTAATCATGAAATATTTTTTTATTTTTAATCTGTTGTCAATAATATTATCTGAATTTTAATGAATAAAATCTCTATTAAATTGTTAGTCATCCAATAACTTTTTTGTTATGTATTTTTATTATATTATCCAATATTTAATATAATTAATTTGTTAATAGAAATTTTTTTATTAGCATGTTACTTTGTTTAATATTTTTATCTACCACTTTCTTTTTGTAATATCATAGAAGATATATGTTTTATTACTCTTGAATTTTTTTTAATAAATTTTATCCTATTGTCTCAATAATATTATTCGAATTTTAATGAATAAAATATCTATTAAATAAGAGAGTTTTACAATCAGTACGTTTTTGCTATGTATTTATTTTTATTATATTATCAAATATTTAGTATTAATGCATTGTTAATAGAAACTTTTATTAGCATATTACTTTTTTTAATATTTTTTTCTATCACTTTCTTTTAAAAAATATAATACAAGATATAATTTTATTACTCTAGAAATATTTTTTTATTTTAAATTTTATCCTATTGTTCTCAATAATATTATATGAAATTTAATGAATAAAAATCTCTATTAAATTAATGAGACTTATTAGGCATCAAATAACCTTTTCGTTCTGCATTTTTCTTTATTATATTGTCCAATATTTAGTATTATCACATTGTTAAAAAAAACTTTTATTAGCATATTACTTTATTTAAATTTTTGTATGCTATTTTCTTTTTATAACATAATAGAAGATACATATTTTTTATTTTATATTTTATTCTATTATTCTCAATAATATTTTCTGAATAAATAAACTTTTTAAAAAAACAAAAAATATTAAAAAAACAAAGAAATTTTAAATTGGCATTTTTTTATTTTTTATTTTAGTTTTTGTTATTTTAAATAATATAAAAACTCCAACTTAAAACTACTTTCCAATTTGTATGGACAATTTTTAACTTTCTTTTTCATTGTAAATTTTTTTATTGTATTATTGTATAGATATTTAAATTATTAAATAATAACCCATAATTAATTATTAACTACGTATGCCATGTGACTTTTTTTTTGGCTGCTACTTTGCATAATCAGAGGGCTTTTTCCTCTTTTTTTAATAATATATAGAAGATTTATGTTTTGTTTGCTACTTTTTTTATAATTTAATAGAAGATACATAGTTTTAATAATATATTTTATTTTATTATTCTCAATAATATATTATGAATAAATAAACTTTTTTTCAAAAAGAAAAAAAATTTATTTAATAAAAACAAAAAAAATTGAAATTGGCAATTTTTTACTATTTTGTAATTTTTTTTATTTTAAAATAATTTAAAAACTACAACTTGAAACTACTTTCTAATTAAATGGACAGTTTTTTTATATGTTTGATTTATTATAAAATATTTTATTATTATTTTATAGATATTTAAATTCAAAATAAATTACTAATAACTAATTATTAACTACTTATGTCATGTGGCTTTTTTCTAGGCTGCCATTTGGCTTAAATAGAGGGTTTTTCCCTCTCTTTTTAATTTTTTTATATTTTATTCTATTATTCTCAATAATATATTGTGAATAAATAAAGGTTTTTGAAAAAGAAAAACAAAAATTATTAATAAAAACAAAGAAATTTTAAATTGGATGTTTTTTTATTTTTTGTAGTTATAGTTTTTATTTTAAAATAATTTTAAAATTCCAGCTTGAAACTACTTTCCAATTTGGATGGATTTTTTTTTATTTTCGTTTTTATTATAAAATATTTTATTTTATTATTTGATAAATATTTAAATTTAAAAATAATAACTAATAACTAATTATTAACTAAATAACTAATTATTAACTACTTATGTCATGTGATTTTTTTACTAGGCTTCCACTTGGCTTAAAAAGAGGGTTTTTCCTCTCCTTTTTATTTTTTATTTTATTCTATTATTATAAATAATATATTATGAATAAATAAAATTTTTTGAAAAAGAAAAACAAAAATTAAAAGAGAAATAAAAATGAGAGGAAAAAGCCCTCTCTTTAAGCCAAGTGTCAGTCTAGAAAAAAATCACATGGCATGAGTAGTTAATAATTAGTTATTTAGTTGATAATTAGTTATTAGTTATTATTTTTAAATTTAAATATCTATAAAATAATAAAATTAAATATTTTATATAATCAAAAGTTAAAAAAAAATTGTCCATTTGAACTGGAAAGTAGTTTCAAGTAGGAGTTTTTAAATTATTTTAAAATAAAAACTAAAATTACAAAAAAAAAAATGCCAATTTAAAATTTTTTTGTTCTTATTAATAATTTTTGTTTTTTATTATAAAATATTTTATTTTATTATTTTATAGATGTTTAAATTCAAAATAATAACTAATAATTATTTATTAACTACTTATGCTTTGTGGTTTTTTTTCTAGGCTGCCACTTGGCTTTAGAAAAAGGTTTTTTTCTCTCCTTTTAATAATATATAGACTATTATTATCAATAATATATTGTGAACAAATAAAATTTTTTGAAAAAGAAAAATAAAATAATTAATAAAAACAAAGAAATTTTAAATTGGCAGTTTTTTATTTTTTATTTTTTTTAGTTTTTATTTTAAAATAAATCTAAAAACTCCAACTTGAAACTACTTTCCAATTTGAATGGATAGTTTTTTTTTAAAATTTTTGTTTTTATTATAACATATTTTATTTTATTATTTTATAGATATTTTAATTCAAAAATAATAATTAATAACTAATTATTAACTAAATAACTAATTATTAACTAGTTATGTTATGTGGCTTTTTTCTAGGGTGCCACTGCGCTTAAAGAGAGGGCTTTTTCCTCTCATTTTCATTTCATTTTTAATTTTTATTTTATTATAAAATATTTTATTTTATTATTTTATAGATATTTAAATTCAAAATTAATAACTAATAATTAGCTATTAACTACTTATGCTTTGTGGTTTTTTTTAGGCTGCTACTTGGCTTTAGAAGAAGTCTTTTTTCTCTCTTTTATAATTTATTTTAATTATAAAATATTTTATTTTATTATTTTGTAAATATTTAAATTCAAAAATAATAACTAATAACTAATTATTAACTAGTTATGTTTTGTGATTTTTTTCCTAGACTACCCCTTGGTTTTAGAAGAAGATTTTTTCCTCTTTCTTTTAATAATATATAGATATAGACAGAGGCAAACTACCATGGCATTAAAGGTAATTTTACTAAATAAGGAGGTGTATTTTACAACCCACTTCCCCTCTTTTACCCCGTACCCCAATTCGGATATAAACTTCACACATACATTACGATTCTTGTGTATATTCATTCTCTCTGATCGGATCCGCCGTCAGCCTCCGGTCACCGCCTTTGCACTCGCTCAGTATACAATTAGATTTTTTCTCATTAGAAAAATGGCAATTTTCATGATTTTTTAAGCGATTTGTTATAAGATCGATAAACTTCTCTTCCCTTTCTCCGCTTCCAGTCGATCCATTCAGCCTGATCATTCAGGTATCGTAATTATCTGTGCTTTTGCATGCGCTTATCAATTGAATTGAGCTACTTTTATTTTTAACCTTTTTTTTAAAAAATTATATTGATCCATGCATTTGCAGATCCCTATATTATTATGTGCGTTTAATTGTTTAGTATACATGCATTTGTTGTTTTTGCTGCATAATTGTAGATTTAAAGATTCCATGGAATCTGACTTTGTGAGTGTGTGCATGTATCTGTGCTGTATTGGAATCTATCTAGACTGGCAATTACTTTATCCAGTCTGGCAATCAAAGACGAATCCAGGATTTGAAGGCGGCAGATGCCGCATTGCTTTTGATGTACACGTCACATAGTTATAGAGTATGAGTAGAGTGTGTATTGGTTAGGTTCGGTTCGACGATTCAGTTTAAATCCATATATTCCTTCACACAGTTATCAATTTTAAGATTCAGAATGCGAAGTCAAGGCATACATAAAACTCAATAATTATTCAATTCAGAAATCCAAGCCTCAAGCTGAAATTGTTGTTTATTGCAAAATAAAGCGTGCGCCTTACCACTAAATTAATGAAGTTTACTAGGCACAATTATGTAGTTTAGAAAATTTTACCATAAATTAAACATAATCAACAAACTAAAAGAAGCGTATACATATTTTTAGCTTAACTTAAATGCTGGATTTAATCGACAATATCTTGAATAATTAATTGAAAAGCAGCAGAATGAGAACATAATATTCGCATAACTAGTGCCCTATATTAATTTTAAAATGCCATCTATGCAAATGATTATGATTCTATGAATAAAAAGAAGATCAAATTCAAGAAAAATAAATTATATCATGTATATGTAGAAAACCAAAAATTCTAAAGGATAAAACTCAGTGAATTGATTTTATTATACTGACGCATAAATCATTCTCATCAAAATTTAAACGTCAAAAAGTTCTACAACAAATTAACACCATATATAATCTCAAATTTTCTAAATTCAAATCTAATAAACAAAAGAAATAGACATTTAAGTTTATTCTCAGTTTAGAATCGAAGCTTTGCGAACTTGGAAGAGAAAGCTCGGATTTGGTTAGGTGATAGTGCTTCGATTTAAGGATTTAAAATGTGTCGAATTTTGTTTTTGTCTATTATTGTCAACGGAAAAAGAAGAATAAA
Organism: Nicotiana obtusifolia; assembly: GCA_002018475.1. Lineage (NCBI taxonomy): Eukaryota > Viridiplantae > Streptophyta > Magnoliopsida > Solanales > Solanaceae > Nicotiana > Nicotiana obtusifolia. Next base: position 87,966 of record MCJB01015407.1, on the reverse strand, counting down.
GAAAAAAAGAAAGGAAACAACAAAGCACAACAAAGGCAAAGAAAAAGGAAAATTGCAGAAAAGGAAAGAAAAAGATGAAGACCCGACAAACAAAATAGCTAAAAAAGGGTTGCCCGATGCACGACGTCCAGTGTTGATGCATGCAGTGGGTCCAGGGAAGGGAACCACCCTAAGGTAGTGTGATGTAGGCAGCCTACCAACACAAGTGGCAATGGCTAATTCCAAGGCTCGAACTCATGACCTATAAGTCACGCAGAGACAACTTTACTATTGCTCCATGGCTCTCCTTCAAAGAGAGAATCGCAAAGATAAAGAAAAAAAATTGAGAGAAAACAAAGGAAGAGCCGAAGCCCGGTAAAGAAAGAATACACAGTAGATCCCAGAAGGACGCGTACGGCGGTCATTAGCCACGTTTTTGCAACATGTGCACTCCTATCTCTATTATGAATGAGGGTACAATCAAGTAGTCTATATAGCTACTTTTTAATGAAATGTAACCATAAATATACACAGTTCTTGCAGATCATCGGGGTGCTAGTGTACCCCACTCCTAAACATAGGTCAGCTTTCGCCCCTCCCGGCAATTACAGCAAGACAGTATGTTCATGTTTGCATGTAGTGTGCTATGCATTCCTATTTTCTGAATATGTTTCTGTGTTTCCCTAAGATTTTGTTTAATGTGACTATTTTGCATTTATCTGCAAATTCTTAGTGAAAATTGTCTGCTTTTACAATGTCTTAGGCTTGGGATATGCATTGACGCTACTACTAAGTGTCTCTTCAAGTCTTTTTTTTTTTTTGGGTTATTTGTCTATTTACTAATTGCAAACATATTTTGCTTGAGGATTTTTTGCGGAGATCTATAACTAAATATCTTTTTTCTTATTTCCTCTATCCCACTTTCTTCCAATTTTCAGTATTTATTCGGTATTCCTCCTGCAAAGCTTTGAGTTTTTTGTGCCAAAAGGAAAAGATGTTTCTTTGAATGTGTAACGTCCATTTCAGCATTTTCTTTGCAAAGTACACATGATCTTTTACTTGTTTTGTGACTGCATGTATGTTGAAGAGGAAAAGGTTTTTTTTGGTTTCAAGTTTCAACAGTATGATTTCCAACAATTTTGACTTAATAACAAAAACAAAAAAGAGAAAGAAAAAGAAAAAGAATTTTTTTTTATGTCCTCACAGTTATGCTTCATCACATGAGTGTTGCTGCAGGCGTGCAGCTGTTCTAATGGCAGCTCCAGCTGAAACCATAAGATGGTTGAAGGGAAGAGTGAAAGCCGTTCCCTCCGGAGACACTTTGGTGATAATGGGGAGCTCCAAGGCTGAAATTCCCCCTGAAAAAACAATAAATTTAGCGCATTTAAGTGCTCCACGATTGGTATTAATGAATTCTTCATTCTTTGTTGTACCATATCTTCATTGTAATACTTATTTCTATCACTGTTTTCTGCTTTCATTGCTCATTCTGTATTCCCAATTGTAGGCCCGTCGTGGTGGGGTGGATGAGCCATTTGCATGGGAGAGCAAAGAGTTTTTAAGGAAGCTTTGTATTGGAAAGGTGTTTTTCAGTTATTATACTAGCTTTAATTTCTTTTATTTTCTTTTTTCATAAGACTAATTACATTTGGTTCCATATGCAGGAAGTCACATTCAGAGTGGAGTACACTGTGCCAGCTATAGGGCGAGAATTTGGCTCTGTTTTTCTCGGTGACAAGAATGTTGCCATGCTGGTTGTTGCTGCAGGCTGGGCCAAGGTTGCATTGCCTTTTATTTTCGTTTCTAATGTATCTTCTTTATATTAGGATCTAAAGCTCATTCACGAACTAATTTCGGTGGATTCAGATTAGGGATGGTCAACAGAAAGGTGAAGTTAGCTCGAGTTTACAAGTCCTGCTTGATCTTGGAGACCAAGCAAAGCAACAAGGTCTAGGCCGTTGGAGCAGGGTCTGTTCATTTTATATTCTCATTCTCTTTGATTTCTGTAAAACAATTGGACAAATGCTGCTACCTTCACAAAGTTTCTGGCAAAATTTTATTTTTTCTTTGGAGGAGGGGGATGGGGTGTGAGGTGGCTGAGCTCCGGAGGTTGTTCTTTACTCCTTTCTTGGTGGACAACACGTATAATACGCCTTTTTTCTTTGATAAGTCTTATGTCTCTTTTGCTTTCTAGTCAGCCAGATGTGTTTTTAGGCTTTCTTTTACATGATGAGATTTGGAGTATGTAGAATGGCTTCCATTTTGTGGTCTGTTTTGTCTGCACTTTAAATTGGGCAACATGTGAGCTCTGTACAGTATCAGTAACTCAATCTAATCCACTGTATACTGAGCTTTGGTGTTAGCTTTTGAGGATCTTTGATGAAATAGTGGGGTCTTCCCCTCCGGAATATATTTGTTTTATATGTTCTGACTTGTTATTGTTGCTAAGTAGAATATGCTGCCATGAAAACAAGTTTTTAGTGGCCGTCTTGAGTCTTGACCCACATAAGTTGTAACCTTGTGGGTGAACACCACTTGTGCTCCTGTCATTCTGGCTGATACTGGCTGGTGACCTCTGCCATAGGTTGTTTGTGATTTCATTTTGTTTCTCATATTATGAATTCATGGAGCTTGATATGAGTTATTGATTTGCTTCTCTCTAGGTATACTTCATTTTATCTTTTTCTGTTGAATCGCATTCTTATGTTAAGTCCACCTAGATACCATTTTCTTGTATATTTGAATCTGGCTTACTGCTGGTTTCAGGCACCTGGTGCTTCTGAGGCATCGATCAGGAATCTTCCTCCCTCTGCGATGGGTGATCCTAGTAACTTAGATGCGATGGGTCTTTTGGCTTCAAATAAAGGTAATCCTATGGAAGCAATTGTGGAGCAGGTTCGTGATGGAAGTACACTACGAGTATACTTGCTTCCAGACTTTCAATTTGTCCAAGTTTTCGTTGCGGGGATACAGGTTGAACAGCAGAAATTTATGTTTTGCTTTGATGAGGTTTATCATGCATTTAGCTCTTCGGTTTACTATTTACTTCTGTGAATAGGCACCAACAATGGGAAGAAGAGTTGCAGCAGAAACTGTTGTTAACAATGATATTACCTCTGATGAACCAAATGGAGAATCATCAAGCGAACCCCGTGCACTGACATCAGCTCAGAGACTTGCAGCTTCAAAAGCATCTATAGCAGAAGTTGCCCCTGATCCATATGGCAGAGAAGCAAAGCATTTTACTGAAACCCGCGTATCAAGCAGAGATGTGAGATTCAAGTTATTACCGGTAAATTTTGGCTTGTGTATTCAAGGTTGCTCTCTTCTAAGACGGTTTAACTTACAGGTCCGAATTGTCCTTGAGGGTGTTGACAAATATAGCAATCTGATTGGCTCAGTGTATTATCCTGATGGAGAATCAGCAAAGGACCTGGGATTGGAGCTTGTTGAAAATGTAGGTTATAAACATTATTGCACTTACTATGTCAAAGACTCAGAGTACAAGAGTTTTTTTTGTGTGCGCGCATACTAATACTGGGCACTATCTTCTTTTCACTATGATGATTCAACAGCCTTTTTTTCTCCTGCAGTGGTGCTGTCATTTTTCTTCTGATACATTTGCTTTTACCTGTTCTTCTACACGGAAATAAAGCTTTTAGCGAGTTTCTGTAAATGGCCTTTTTTCTTGTTTTCACCAGTTGGTATTCAACTCTTCTCCAAGGAGTGGGAGATTGTTATAGCTCAGATGTCCTTGTCTTGTTGGTTCTCCATTTGATGATATTTTGATTGATTTTATATGCTCAAGAGGAGATTTGGCTATCTCATGTTTATTGCTTAGACGCATATCCCTAGTTTTCTGTTGGTTCTATAACAGTAAGAGTGATGATTTCTACGTAATTATGACTTGGTGTTCATCATATATAGTCTCCGTTCTGTATTTTGATCAATTTTATCTTTCAGTATTAATATTTTTAGATAGGTCGTTATTCCATATCTACCTCTTGATCAGATAAGTTTGCATTAGTTTGAAGTATCTGCCATATTTTGACGCATATTCTTTCTGAAATTGGAAACTTTTATCTCGCAATGCATGAGCATTAGGAATGAACTCCTAAAACAATGGTGAAGTGTCAATCAACATTCTTCTCAATATCTTGGTTTCTTCCTGGCACTGACGAAGAGATTATCATGCAATGAGATGTATTAACTGTTTCTTTCTTATTGTCATGTGAATCTCTTTGCACAAGGTATTGTACAGACTTGGTTTTGTTGAGAAAAGAAAAAAAGACTTGGTTCGAGTCATTTATGCTGTTTCACTTCCTTAACTAATATTGATTCTCTACTAGTTGTTCTGTAGAAGAGAAAAAAGATTAAATTTTGTGGCTCTAGAACTTATAAGGTACTCTCAAAGTTAAAGTTGACACCTTGCTCGTCTCTCATCAAAGGGTTTTGCTAAATATGTTGAATGGAGTGCAAACATGCTTGAGGATGATGCCAAGAGGCGTTTGAAAAATGCAGAGCTGCAGGCTAAGAAGACTCGCTTGAGGATCTGGACAAACTATGTACCCCCAGCAACAAATTCCAAGGCTATTCATGACCAGAATTTTTCAGGAAAGGTAGATATTATCAGATGGTCATGTAAATGGTCATTTATCTTTCTACTTTTGAAGGTCATGTATCTGCTTGGCTTTCTGTAGGTGGTTGAGGTTGTAAGCGGTGATTGCATAATTGTAGCTGATGATTCTCTGTCATTCGGAGATCCATCAGCTGAGCGAAGAGTCAATCTTTCAAGTATTAGAACACCTAAATTGGGGAATCCTCGTCGAGATGAAAAACCTGCTCCCTATGCTCGGGAAGCAAAGGAATTTTTAAGAAATCGCCTTATTGGAAGACAGGTATGGCTTTATTTTTTAATTATCACTTTCCTATTCTCCTAGGATAGAATTAGAATGGGGAGGATTTACTTATCTTAGCTCCTTTTAGGTGCATGTTTCAATGGAGTACTCCCGGAAGGTGAGCTTGGCAGATGGACCTGTTCCCTCTGCTAGTGCAGATTCAAGGATCATGGATTTTGGTACTGTTTTCCTTGCGTCCAAAGATGGGGAGGATGTGTCACCTGCTCCATCTGCTGCAGGCAGTCAGCAGGCTGGTGTGAATGTTGCTGAGCTTTTGGTTGTCCGTGGCTTTGCAACAGTAGTTAGACATCGTGACTTTGAAGAACGATCAAACTATTATGATGCCCTTCTGGCTGCTGAATCGCGTGCTATTTCTGGGAAAAAGGGTATGCATTCACCCAAGGAGCCTCCAGTGATGCATGTAACAGACCTACTAACGGTTGGTATCCTTGTCATATGATCTGGTTCTCTCTTTATGCGGTGACCATGGTAGACATCTAATATTTCTTTTTAATGTCCTTCAGGCCTCTGCAAAGAAATCCAAGGATTTCTTGCCTTTCCTGCAGCGCAACAGGAGGATGCCTGCTGTTGTGGAGTACGTCCTAAGTGGTCATCGATATAAGCTGTTCATTCCCAAGGAGATTTGCAGTATTGCTTTCTCCTTGTCTGGTGTGAGATGCCCCGGTCGTGATGAGCCTTACTCCAATGAAGCTATTGCTTTAATGAGGCGAAAAATAATGCAAAGGGACGTTGAGGTAATTTTTCTTCATAGATTTATAAAGTTAAGGATCCCGCATTGGTGAGGTATGGGCTGTGTTTCCTTGCATGCTCTTGGATAATTCTCACTTCATGAGCTAGCTTTCAGGGATCAGTTAGGCCTAAGGTCCTCTTTCTTAACTTGGTATCAGAACCAAGCCCAGAACCAAGCCCATCCCTGTTTAGTTTACCCTATGTTATACCTCCATGTTATGTTATCCATGCTCCAATATCTAGTTCTCGGTGTTTTTTTTTGGGGGTGGGGGGTGGGGGATATTAGTATCCCATATTGGTTGAGGGTATGAGTTGTTCTTGTTTGATCTTGACAATCCTTACCTCATGAGCTAAATTTTGGAGTTGAGTTAGGCCTGAGGTCCATTTTCTTATCATATAACTAGTTGCCTTGGAATTTTCTTTTATATCGCATTTCCTACATGTTCTTCGCTCAGATTGAGGTAGAAACAGTTGATAAAACTGGAACTTTCTTGGGCACATTATGGGAGTCAAGATCCAATGTGGCAGTGATATTATTAGAAGCTGGATTGGCTAGAATGCAAACTTCCTTTGGTGCTGATAGATTGCAGGATGCTCACCTCCTCATGCAAGCTGAACAGGCTGCCAAAAGGCAGAAACTGAAGGTAAGTGACTTAGACAATATATATCACACTTATTAGTCCCACATTCTTGTAATATTAACTTGCACAAGTGCAGATATGGGAGAATTATGTCGAGGGAGAGGTAGTTTCAAACGGTGCTGTTGCTGAAAGACGTCAAAAAGAAGAGGTGAAGGTAATGTAGTTACATATGGTGCCTCGTAATTATTTGGGAATAAGTTACTGCTGTTGAGTTGAAGGTGTATGCAGTTTGTGTTTTGATTACATGGCCTTCCATAATGTTATTCATTTATATTCTCAGGTCACGGTCACTGAAGTTTTGGGAGGGGGAAAATTTTATGTTCAGTCGGTCACAGACCAGAAAGTCGCCACCCTTCAGAGGCAGCTTGCTTCTCTCAACCTTCAGGAAGCTCCTGTAATTGGTGCCTTCAATCCAAAGAAAGGAGATCTTGTTCTTGCTCAATTCAGTGCAGATAATTCATGGAACCGAGCAATGGTGAAATTCCAACCATCCTCTTTCTTGTATTATATTTTGATACATGTAGTTTTCCAACGTGAAGGTTCATAGGTCACTGATCTCATTTTGTTATGCTTCGATTTGAATAGGTAGCAGCTGTTAATCAAATTACTCATAGGACCTAGCTTTGTATATTCTAACATGTCTATAGAAAGCAATATTATGGCATAGGAAAGCTCCAAACACTATAACAGAGACATCTATTGCATGTTATATCGTAGTGGTGTCAAGTGTGGGAGCATGCCCGGTGGATGAAAGTTTTAGTTGACATTTTATATATATATATATATTAGAGAGAGAGAGAGAGAGAGTTCGGTTATTTCTCTGTTGGTTTAGAAATATCACTTTATTTCTCTGAGTTACAGAGGTGATTTCATGTTTTATTCTTCTTGCTTGTCATACTTTTTCCTCTTGCTTGTCATACTTTATTCCTCTTTCTAATTTTTGTACTTTAAAATATGGGTAGATTGTAAATGCTCCTCGAGGTGCTGTACAGTCTTCTCAAGACAGGTTTGAAGTTTTCTACATCGACTACGGAAACCAAGAAGTGGTTCCTTACAGTCAGTTGCGACCCCTTGATGCTTCTGTGTCCTCTACTGCTGGTCTTGCTCAGCTGTGCTGTCTTGCATATCTTAAAGTTCCTGGCCTAGAAGATGATTATGGCCAAGAGGTTGCATATCGTCTAAGTGAGCTTGTATTAAGTGCCCCTAAAGAATTTAAGGCCATAATAGAGGAAAGAGACACTTCAGGTGGAAAAGTTAAAGGTCAAGGAACCGGGACAATCTTTTTGGTGACTTTGGTTGATCCAGAAACTGATGTCAGTGTAAATGCTACTTTGTTAAAGGTTTGAAATACTTAACCCTCCTCTTCCTTGGAAATTATTGAATTAAATTAGTAATGTTTA
>MCJB01015407.1:27366-80231 GCA_002018475.1 Nicotiana obtusifolia | reverse complement strand
AAAAAAGTCCAAACCAGAAAGAACCCCACTCAAGCACCAAGTCACAAAAAATTAAGTTTCATTTTGGTAGAACCATATTATTGTGAAGGATGACTGATTTGAGTTTCAAAGAGTATTATTTCTTTTTTTTTTCCCTTTACGATGGTAGTGTCCGGGCTAGCTTGTGTGCACCTCGGCTATCCCCAAGCACCCGTTACCTCCCACCAGAACAGGTACAGGGTAACTGCATAGGCAGATGGGAAGAAATTATGTAGTAGGAGTTGAACCTAAGACCTTGTGGTGTCCTCCCACTTCATTGAGCACTATGCTACACCTGTGGGTGCCTCAAAGAGTTTTGTTGCTGGGACTTGTTATGAAGTATGTCCAGTGCATTCAATGTTTGACTACCATTCCTGTGATAATAATTGATGTAAACTAGGACATCTATCAATAGAAACATATGGTCCTCATTTCAATCACTTTCTTTGCCTGTTTGAGCTTTTCTTTAGCCCTCTAAATAGTCTGTAGCAGGATTATGTTTGTCTGGGGTTACACCATACTTGTTTACTGACAATGAGCTGTTCAAATATCAGGAAGGACTTGCTAGGTTGGAGAAAAGGAGGAGATTTGAGCCAAAGGATAGACAACAGACTATGGATGAATTGGAAAAATACCAAAAAGAAGCAAAAGATAAAAGACTTGGAATGTGGGAATACGGAGATGTTGAGTCAGATGATGAGGATTCTGCTCCCTCTGCTAGAAAAGCCGCTGGGAAACGGTGACTTTCTTGTAGTAATTTAGATGAGCTCTTTTTGCCAGGAAAAGTCTACAAACTGCAGCCAAGATAATTGCTGTTTACAAAAATAGAGAGGTGGAAAGTCCGGCTTAGCTTTAATGTGTTATTTATACACTTGTAACTTTTAGAAACTGACTTTTGGGAGGTGGGACAAATTTTGTTTTCCTTTTATTTATTTTTTAAAATTTGTACCTGACTTGTAATAAAGCTGCCTCCCGTTGTTTGTCATGCCTTTGGGGGTGTGACGATTCTGCGTGACAATTATTTGTATGTTGAAGCAGAGGAATATTTTTCTAGCAACTAGTGTGACAATTCAGTTAATTCTTGTTCTAAATTCTGAGGAATTTTCAGTGCTTGTATGTCTAGGTTGACTTCATCAAAGGTTTGCGGATATATCAATGACCAAGAACAATGGCTTCAACTATATTGAACTGATCTATTGCGAAAATATCCTTCACTCTCTCCTTTATATACTGAAATTGCAAGCTGAGAAAAGGTTCACGTAGTAGTGTGCTGCTCTCCCACAACCGCCCTCCTTAAAATTATCAAAGAAACAAAGCGTAGGGTGGTCTTAACTTGGCTTTTCTGAACCACGACCACAGAGAAAGAGAAGGAAAATAAATTAAGATTTTGGCTATATAAAAATATACTTTTGACATAATCCACTAAGTTTTAGCTTTGCCCTGAAGGCTTTTCATCAAGTGCAAGTGGACGTTCTTAATAGAGAAGGTTCCGAGAGGCGTTGTATTTGACTCTTCGACTAAAGGTTAACAAAGTTTCAACATCAGACACTAGAATTTTCTCATGACCGTCATAAGTTTAACACTAAACTAAAACTTAACCAAGCTGTTAGATTTGCATCTTTGTTACTGTGAGAATGGATCGTTGGTTCGAGTTGGCCTTACGGGGCATACGAAAATGACCCTACAAAAATTTCATGCATTATATTTACGAATCTCGTGTTATATTTCACCGATTATTTACCAAAATGGATATAAGAAATCATATACCAGACGTCAGCTTATTTAGGATTGTGCCTCTTCACGTTCCTAATTATCATGCCTAGTCCTCCGACGAGGAGCAGCAGCAACATCCACATTCTGCTCTTCCTTCTCCTCAGTAGTTCGTGACTGTTTGATGTTGAAGTTTCAGTTTTCTTAGACTCTCCTGTAGCTCTAGCTTGCATTCCATACATCAACACAATGTTAACAGATTGAACATTCACATCCATTTTGAGGTTCTTTCTTTCTTTTTTATGAGTAAAAGGGCCAAAGACTCGGTTCAACACTTACAGGCTGCTGCTTCTTCCCAACAAAGATGAGCTTCAAGAGAACTGTGAATATGACAACTATTATTGCAAGTGAATAAGTTTAACAAGTGATGAAGATTTTGTTTAACAACAATGGGTTGATTAGATTCATAATAAACTTAATTTGAACAGCATCTTTAAAAACTCGAATCAGTCTGAAAGGCTTCTCCCAGGCTAAAAACACTTTTTTTTCAAAAAAATATTTTTATTTTCAAAGTTGAAGTGTTTGGCCAAGCTTTTAGAAGAAAAAAAAGTGCTTCTGAGTAGAACCGAATGCAGTTTTTGAGAAGTAGAAAAAAATAGCTTCTCCTGAAAAGCACTTTTGAGAAAAATACACTTAAAAACACTTTTAAAAGTTTGGCCAAACACTAATTGCTGCTCAAAATGATTTTCAAATTAATTAGTCAAACACAAACTACTTCTCTTCAAAATTACTTTTGAAAAAAGCACTTCTGAGAAAAAATAATTCTCAAAATATGCTGATTTTAGAAGCTTGACCGAACGGGTTATAAAAGACAAAGAAGTATAAAAATATACTATAATTTAGACATTTTTTTTATGTTTCATACATTTATGTAAAAATGTTATTTATTTCCTCTATCTATATTCATTAAGTTATATTAATATCCTACTTCACATTGTTTAAAAAATTTCACTGCTGAAACAAAATCCTATATTCTAGTTGTGCCAATTAATGTAGCCCCTGCAAGCTCTCTTGTTGCACACCGCTGTCAAATGTTAGTTATGCAACCAAATGCTGCTGAGTATTCCCTCCAAACTCAAATCTCCAATACCCAAAATCCTAATCTCTGTTCTTCTTACATCTCAAACAACATCATCACCTTATCACACATTCTCTTTATATTTTTTACAAACCCATAAACACTTCAACCATTTCACCCAAATCCTCTCTCGTGCCGTAACTTCAGGCTTCTTCGCTGACCCATACATTTCCAGCCAACTCCTCAGTCACTGTCTTTCAAATCCTAATTTTACCCTCACCTTTTCTCACACCCTTTTCTCCCAAATCCCTAACCCCAATGTCCATTCTTGTAATTTCCTCCTGCGTGCATACTCCCACAGTTCATTCCCTGAACAAGCCATTAATCTTTACAATCAAATGATGCGGAAAAGTATGATTCTTGATAATTTCTCTTTCCCTTTTGTACTGAAAGCTTGCGGTCGATTAAATAGTTTTCACAAGGGTGTTGAAGTTCATTCTCTGAGTTTGAAAATGGGGTTTGGATTTGATGTATTTGTGCAAAACGCATTGGTTTATATGTATTTCCAATGCGGGGTTGTTGAGTTTGCACAGAAGGTGTTTGAATATATGCCTGACTCAGTTCGAGATGTTGTCACTTGGAATAGTATGATTTCTGGGTACTTACAATGTGGGTTTTGTCATCAAGCAGTGAAAATGTTTGGAAAATTGTTGCTCAGAAGTGGTGTGAGGTTGAATGATGTAAGTATCGTGAGTGCTCTTACAGCGTGTGCAAGAACTGGGTTGCTTGATTTGGGGAAGAAGATTCATGGGTTGATTGTTATTTATGGGCTTGTGATTGATGTCTTTCTGGGTTCTTCTTTAGTTGACATGTACACAAAATGTGGGCAGTTAGAGGATGCTAGAAAGGTTTTTGATAGATTATTAGATAAAAATGCAGTCTGTTGGACTTCTATGATTGCAGGTTATTTGCAATCGGATATGTTTAAGGAAGCAATAGAGCTATTTAGGGAGATGCAGATGGCTGGGGTTAAGGCCGAACCTGCCACAATTGCTTGTGTTGCTTCTGCATGTGGGCATTCGGGTGCACTAGATTTGGGAAGGTGGGTGCATAATTATTGTGAAAAGAGTGGTATTGAAATGAACCTTGTAGTGAAGAATTCTTTGATTGATATGTACTCTAAATGTGGATTAGTTGATAAGGCTCTTGAAGTTTTTTGTTTGTTAACTAATAAGGATGTTTATTCGTGGAGTATGATGATTTCTGGGCTAGCTATGAATGCAAGATCCGATGAGGCTTTGCACTTATTTTCACTAATGGAAGGATCAAGTGGAGTAAGGCCAAATGGCGTAACATTTCTTGGGATCTTATCTGCCTGTAGTCATGGTGGGTGTGTTGGTGACGGGTTTTACTACTTTGAGAAGATGACCGGGCAATACAAATTGTCCCCCGGAGTTGAGCACTATGGCTGCCTGGTTGATCTTTTGGGCCGTGCAAATCTTCTTGTTGAGGCTATGGAGTTCATCGGTTATATGCCCATTCAGCCAGATGCTATCATTTGGCGATCCTTGCTTTTCGCGTGTAGTAGACACGGAAATGTAGAGTTGGCGGAAGTTGCTGCCAAAAATATTAGTGAATTGGAGCCAGAGAAATGTGGGGCACATGTGCTGCTCTCTAATGCTTATGCCTCTGCATCTAGGTGGAAGGATGTGAGAATGGTAAGGAGAAATATGGGTGCTGAGGGAATCCAGAAGCAACCTGGATGTTCTTTTATTGAAATAGATGGTTCTGTTCATGAATTTCTTGTTGCTGATAGCGTACACTGTCAGATTGATGTCATATGCAATACACTTCAAGCAATGAATGTAGTTCTTAAATCAAGAGTATTTGAGCTTGATTTTCTGGATTACTAGCGTTAATATAATAATATTCCGGTTATCACGTGATATCGCGCCAACATGTAAGCCCATTGGCTCATTTTTTCAGATATAAGTGGCTAAGATCAGAAGTAATTCATGCTAATATCTTGAAGATTCTGTATTGTGTTACTACTTTGACAAATTCTTCTGGGGAGCATGAGAAGAGATTAGTATATGTGGTTATTACATGTAAGTCACCTGAAGATAGGCAGAGATGGTTATTTACTAGAAGAATACTGCATGTATCTTATACCATTGTGTAACAACAAATCCCTGCATATGTTGGGCCAAGTTGGATGTTACCTTTCAGGAATCATTGCAAAACCCATGCAAAATTTGACAATGCAGAGATGCTTACTGGTCGGAATCCAAAGTGCTCATGTTCTGCTGGAAGTATGACAGAGCCCCCTACTTAGAAGCTGCTTAGCCCATATTTTGTTAAAGACCAGCAACAAAAGGAGCTACTAAGTGATGCCATCCAGCAGCCTCTGGAGTTCATCCGTAATTTTAGACGGAGGGAGTATTATATTCAGGGGGAGCTTGAAGGCAACTTATGGGCTCGGTCGAACCATCCTAAACCCTGTATTTTGTGGTTTGAAATTCACTAAATACATACAAATTTTAAATTTAGAACCCAACTATAGCACTTGAAATCATTGTTTGGTGTTTGTTATTTAGTATGTGCATCATATGTCATGGATGAGGGTGCGCAAAAAGGGGGAAATTGCGGAGTGTTAACAGAAAGAAAAGCAGCAATTAATGGAAGAAAAGAAAGAGCATCGACATTTCTTTCTTTAGCAGAAAAAGAAAGGAAAAGAGAATAACGCCCATGTTAAAATGGCAATTTGTAACATTATCACAATAATGAGTTCATGACTAAGATGAATATGAATATACTTGGTAGATAGCTGCATTAACTACGACCGAACACAAAAATCAACCAAACAATGAATAAATAATGACGTTCGAAGCCTAATCCAAGAGGAGGAAGGGGGGGAATCATCCGAGAGGGTGATTTAAAGTATCTCCAGCTCGACTCCTTTGGGAACTTTCCCTTGTAGCTGCCGCCAAGCCCGACTTCTGGATCTTTCCTCAACTTTGGAACTCTTGTTTGAATATGATGAATGATCGCAAGGAGTAACGATGAATTTCTCAAGCGCTAAAGATTTTTAACAAGGTAAGTTATAAATTCATTATCAGCTGAACCCCCGAGATAACCTTCATATCTGACCACTCTGAGATGTGGATATGGATTTTGCCAGGTTAGTTTTCGAATAGATCCATAAGGAATAATAGGTGCAGAAGGAATATAGATCTGTGTATTACTCCACGTAATCTGAAAAAGCAAAATAATAATACAATTATACTCTGAAATAGTGGAGTAATTGATCTAAAATGTGAATCAAAACTTGATATTTGAGGGAAACATCCAACATTAGTTTCTACTGAGAAGTACTAAAGCAAGCAAGCAATGATAGATATGATAAGGCTACAAAAAGGAAAAGATGATGGTTTTTCTTTTGCATGAAAATTGTCCAGCCTTTGAGATGGATAAGCAAAAAAGAGTGACATAAAAAAAAGAATAAACACCTCTATATACTTCGATCTCGAACATTTGCAGGTATGGAGACGCTTGCAAAAGTGGAGCAACATTAAGTAGACTGCCATAATCGGTAGCGCGGTTAACAGTCAGTATAAGCCATTTGAGATTGTTGAATTTTGGAAAAGAATGATAAAAATCAAGACCCAGAAAAAGATAAAATCAGCAGAAAGAAGTGTGAAAAAAAGACACCAGAACTTTTTGTTGTTCTTTATAAATGGCAGCTCAGTGCACTAAGCTCCGGCTATGTGCGGGGTTCGAAGAAGAGCCGGACCACAAAGGTCTATTGTACGCAGCCTTACTCTACATTTCTACTAGAGGTTGTTTTCACCGCTTGTTGCTTACCTTATATTGGCAAGTATCTACTTCAAGTGAAAGCTTCACCTGTTGAGTGAATTTCATTGTTATCAATTCAACGAGTCTAGGCAATGATCGACGAAAAATATCAATCTGAAGATTAACAACCGAAGTAACATTCTCTAGAAGCAAGTTTGTTTTCTCCATTCCATAGAAACAGAAAGAGGCAATATTGGCATTACAGATCTCCAGAGAATCTATGTTGCATTCATATATTTCCAAATGCTTCAACTTGAGGGAAGGACCGATTTCCAGATGTTTTAATACCTGAGATTTTCTTATAGATAATTGTTCAAGAAGAGGGCAGCTCGAGAGGAATATATTGACCACTTGATTGTCCACATCAACACCACCTAAAGTCAGCACTTTGAGATTCTTAAATCCAAAGATTGGCGAAGACGATAAGTACTCCTGGAACCTCTTCAAATCCAAACAAGGTTGAATGTGTGTGAAATCTGGCCATTCTAGAGGTATCAATTCTATCTTAAGGCTTTGGATTTTTGTTGATAATGCAAATTTCAGCAACTTATCAACTTCATATTGAAAACTACTGTGAAAAAAAGAAGAGACAGTGAATTCTTCTAAAGGAGAAGACTTGCACAAACTCAAGACATGATTAACCCAATTGATATGCCTCAATGCTTCCTCTTTGTAAAACTCTGTATCATCCCAGTCCTCCATCGGAAGGTTAATGTTGATACGTGTGACACGTGTCCATAAGTGGCGCCATCGACTTGAAAGACAACTTGTGAGCGCTGCTTCTTGCAGTGTCAACTTAGAAAGAACTGATACAAGAACGTCATCTGCCAATTGGCTAAGCCTGTCCTCCATTACTATAGGGTGGGCTAAAGCAGGAAGTATTTTTGTTGCTGATACACTAAAAGTAACACCAAGACAAAAAGGTCAATATTGCCTGATTACATCAGTAACGAAGTAATAATTGCCTGATTGCATCAATAACAAAGCAAAAAAGCAGTTTAAGAGTTAAACAATAAGTAAAACTTAGTATACGTATACTAACCTGTTTGGCAAGCTTCTAAAATCAATTTATTTTGTAATTTTTTTTTTTTTAAAAGTGCTTTTCTCAAAAGTACTTTGCGTGAGAAGTAATTTCTGTTTGGCTAATTAATTTGACAAGTATTTCTGAGCATCAATTAATATTTGTCCAAGCTTTTAAAAAGTGTTTCTAAGTGAATTTTTCTCAAAAGTGATTTTCAGAAAAGTGATTTTGGGAGAAGTTATTTTTTCCTGCTTTTCCAAAACTGCTTCTGCTTCTACTCAAAAGCACTTTTTTTCGTCAAAAAATTTGGCCAAACACTTCAATTTTAAAAAAAAAGCACAAAATAAGTGCTTTTGGCTGTGGAAAAGCTTGGCCAAATAGGCTATCCAACTCTATCCCGAAGCTAATAGTTGCTTAATTGAAAGGCACAATCCAAACTGCACCCGTCAACCAAGTCAAAAGAGACACAACAACGGTCTCTCTATTTTTCCAGTAGGGTAAGGTCTTGCGTACACACTAACCTCTTCAGACTCTACTTGTGAATTTCACGCTGTTCTTCTTTGTTGTTGTAGTTATTGTTGTTATGTCAATAAAAATTATATTTTTTGGCGGAAATCGAAGGCATTAACTTGGTTTATGGAAAATTAAACCCCACCATGAAAAACCTGGATACTTGCATACTATCGTGATTAGAAGCAAAATATTAAAAAGGGTGACTTTTACAATTGTTATACTTGACTGGATTTTATATGGATACTGTCTACTAAGTTCAAAAAGAAAGAGAAGAAAATAAAAACAATAAATCAAGTGCAGATGATGCGTATAGCTGCTAAAAATTCTGAAAAATAAGTTAACTTCTTTAATAAACCGTTGAGCCTGCATACCAACGAATGAGAAGAACAATTTTACAATTTATTCGACCGGAGCTCTTCCATATTTGGAATTTTATATAAGGACTTCGTAGGCTTGAGAGGCGGTTTAAGGTTTTGGGAGACTTGGCAATGTTTGTGATTTTCCTATAAAATTTTGCAACATGTAGTATTTTCAAACACAATATTTTTTTAATTTTAATTCTTACAAAACTAGATCCAACATCGTTATTTTAAAACCAAATATAAACCATAGTGCTATAATAGGAAGGAGAAAGAATGAGTATAATAGGTAGCTAAGCGGAAGGCTTTCCATTAGTAAAAATCCTTATTTTTATTACAGACAAGCACCAAAGCGAGCTACTAGGCAGTGGCATAGCCACATACTGTGAAGGGTGATAAGTTCAATACCTTTCGTCAAAAAATTTAGCAAAATTTTGTAGCATATGCTTAAAATAAACCTAACATTAATTTTATTTCATCTATATCTTCATTAAAGGGACACCTCAAAGATCCTGTCCAGGACCACCAAGGACAGTGAAAAGGTCAGGGGAAGAAGGAAAAATGCGAAAAAAAGGAAAAGAAAAAAAGAGACGTGCGCGGCAGGGTTCGAACCTGTGAGGGCAAAGCCCACATGATTCGAACCTGCACGTCCACCTTCTTGCTGACTTTCGCTTAAAACAGACAATTGTATTTAAAATAAATTAATGTAGTATACGGCTCCACACTTCTTAAGCTTATTACTATCTCTGTTTCAATTGAGATGACACACTTTTCTTATTAGTCCGTTCAAAAAAGAATGATACATTTCTCGAATTGAAAATAATTCAACTTTAAACTCTTCATTTTATCTATTTTATCCTTAATGAGAAGTTTTTATAACCACACAAATGTCATGGCCCTACAAAGCATTACCCTTTTAGTTTTTAAGACCATAAGTTTCAAAAGTCTTTTTATTTTCTTAAACTCCGTACCGAATCAAACTACTTCATTTAAATTGAAACGGAGGGAGTACATTATTTTAGCGGACAAGTTACATGGCCACTTGGTGGTTCATTAGTTAGTATTGCTCTTTCCAAAATTAAGCATAGAGATATAAGCTTATCCATGGTAGCGGCGGAGCCATGATTTTAATTTTATGGGTTCTAGATTTTAGAATAACGACTTCAAATGTTAATGGATGGATTCTAAATTTAATATTTACACATATTTAATGAATTTATTAACACAAATACATTGTTTAAGCAAAAACTACTAAGTTTAACCGAACCCGTAGCTCAGCTTCTACTTCCGCCCGTGATCCATGGTGTTAGCTTCAACTTGTTCCCACTACACACAAAAATACACTCATTCAATTTTAAAAAAGAAAAAATGAAAAAAAAAGGAAGAGGAAGAAAGAGAGCTTAGCATTGATAATTGATTTGTTATGTATCTTTTGAAAGCCCTTGACCATCAAAATAGTTAAGGTGGAGATTTCAAATGAGAGATGATTCTAACTAATAGTAACACCAATTTTGTCATTCGTAGGAGTGCCAGCGCCAAATTCATGGATAAGATATAAAAAATATTGAAAATACTGACATCAATGCTTGTAAAAATTGTATTTCAGTGTTTGAAATACTAGTGAAATATTGAAAAACTCGTTTAAGCGGTATCACAAGTAAACTAATATTTTTTATAGACAAATTTTTAACTTTTTTTTTTCAAATGAAATTTATTTTCAAATACAACTTTAACTTTTAAATGGACTTTTTCAATTTTAACTATTCTTTTCAATTTCAACAAAATATTGTCGAAACAACTTATAAAGTTTCTTTATCGGATAAGAGCTCTCTATATCCTTTAAGCTCCTTATCAATTGGTGAATTCATCTGTCCATATGAAGTTACCAGATTGGTAGGGGATTAGGCTGACTCCTACAAATATATTAGCGCCTATATATATATAGGAGGCATATAAAACCTGTCCTCCTCGACAAATCTTCTAAGTTAGATTTATGGTACATATCGAGTCCTTTGCAAATAACTGTGGTGTGTATCATATGGGATAAGCAATTGTATAATAAGATGACTCTCTTTTACATCTTTTTGAATTAGTCAAGTTGAGCTTTCAAATATTTTTAACTTCTTGACAAAAATACCCATGTCAAAAGCAAAAGCAGAAGCCGTTTCTAATCGTCTTCTTTGGCAAAAACTTTTACATACCAAAATAATCTATCTTACTTTAGCCTAATATTTACCCTATTCTGATCACAACTCTTGGAAACTCTCCTTATGTATAAGTATTTTTTCTTATAATTAGGGTAAATTTCTAATATATAGTGACTTTCGAGGTGAATCTTTTTTAAAATTTATTGAATGATGTTAGATATATTTAAATTATTTTGAAAGAATACAAGACTTGTCAATTTTAATATTTTACTTCAATAAAAATAAAAAATTTAATTACACTATTTGTA
The DNA here is from genome assembly GCA_002018475.1 of Nicotiana obtusifolia. Classification (NCBI taxonomy): domain Eukaryota; kingdom Viridiplantae; phylum Streptophyta; class Magnoliopsida; order Solanales; family Solanaceae; genus Nicotiana; species Nicotiana obtusifolia. The sequence continues at coordinate 69,222 of MCJB01015407.1, read as the reverse complement.
AATTTTAATACTTTCATACGTGTGTAAAAAAGAGTGCTTGACACAAGATAGATACAGAAGCTCTCCAACTGCTCTTATTTAGGCTCCCATCGACCAGGCTTTCACATATATACAATCTTTTTCATGCTTGCACTATAGTGTCCTAGTAAAACTCCATACAATTTCTCTACAAATAAACAAAGTACTGAAACGTAAAGATTTTGATTTATTCAAAATGTTAAGAAAGACCATTTTCCTTATACATCTATACGTGAAAAAGAGTGAAAGTTTACATATGGTGCTCCAAACTACCCCAAAGAAATGGGTATATAGACTTGAGGAGATGATAAATTGTATAGTACGTACTACAGCAGGGACCAGAGTCACCAGACAGAGACAACCTCATGTTAATACAGATTCATAGCCTTCCTCCTCTCTTTGATTCCGACGGTGATAAGCACCAACAAGTAGTGCAATTCCAAATACTGCCAAGACTCCAACAACATTGTGCAATATTACAATCTCACCTGTCTGCAGTACCGAGGAAAAAACAAGTTGAGTAATTCTGATGAAATCGGACAGAATAACGATAGTAAGGGGGTGGAGTGACACAACAACTGATGGAAGTGTCAGTATCGTTAGCTCGAAAATCTATGAGCATATCGAATATCTCCACTTACCATAGAGACTTCATATTTCTTGGTTGAAAATATCTTGTTTAGACATAAGTAGGAAATTCACTACTCTAGATCGACAAAAATTTTAAGGCGTCAAGATCTTACTCCATCTGTAGAATGCAGGAAAGAGTTAGGCTTTGGTGATGGTTCAGCAACTAAGAGATAGAACAGCCCCATCACTCCTGTATGCCTTTGAGCACTGCTATAATTTGATATTAATGTTACAGTTTCCCCTTCCGAAATCTTTATGGAGCCAGGACGAGGATAACAAGAGGACATCCCAACGATGAAACCAGCTTCATTTCCTGGTTCTTTTCCTTCCCCATAGATTGGAAGAGATGAGCATATGACGCGTCCATCCTAGACCAATTCAGCAGAAAAATAAATAAAGAAAATCTTAAAAACACCACTCTGTTTACTGGAAAGTACTGAAAAATCACAGGGACATCTTCAATAGGATGCTCCATAAAATCAGTATAACTAAACCTGCTTTGTAACAGAGGTCATTTAAGAAATAATCAGTTATTAAGATGCACAATAATGTATTCAAAGTAGGGCGGACGCATGGTTGGACTCATATCAACTGTGATGCTGCTTTTCACTCGATGGCAATGGCCTCATACACTTAAACAAGTTATCTAAGTTTCCACTACGGTTGACAAGTACTAACCTTAGACCTCTCCGCTCTAAAAATTCAAGCAATTAAATTGCAAAAGAAACCACTATCATTCACTTCCTATATAGTCATGCAGTTCATCAAGAGGCCACTCATATTCATTTACAACGGACAAGAACACACAATCATTTATTGTCTCGCAGGAGGATCCATTCACTATAATAACAGACATAAAGCTTTTTGCAGCTGATTGAAGATGATACTGAACAATGATACAGTTCTGACAGTCTGGGATATAACAGTTTGGACCAACAAAATAAGCCTCTGAAGTATGACAAATATGCCAAATGCAAACACATTTTAGTTTATACAAGGTTAGAAGCACGAGATTAGATGGATTCACTCAATCTGGTCTTGCAAGTGGTACATATATAACATGCGTCAAGAGCAGTTCAAATAAGTAAGTATCATTTAGAGAAAAAGCTTCTTGCACGGAAACTTTGTTTTGATCAGTGAGTCAATTGTCCGAAAATTTCCAGATTTTAGGGAGAACATGACTGTAGAAATAAAATATATTAGCTCAGAGTACCTCTCCGTGGAGTGCTGAACCAATCCCTCCAGTATGTTGGTGAGCAACTCCATAGATGATATCTCCACCACTTGGAAAAGTTACACTTATCTTTTTTGTATGAGTGCAATCGGCATTTGCCTCAGCTGCAGAACATGACTCCACTAAATATTCAATCTGAAATCAAAATATGCCCAAGTTATTCGCTGGACATACTTAGGTAGCAAATAGCTAAAAATGATTTGATTTGAATTATCACTAATTCATGTGATAATCCTGCGCATGGGATGATGCACATATTATATGACGATGGTCAATTTCTTGAATTGATAAATTATTCCATTTCAAAAAGGGATAGATCCAAGTAAAAGTTGGTCAAAAAAATGAACACTGGGAGTGCTCTCTACAAGATAAAAACTTTGCTGAAGAAGGATGTCATTAAGTCTTTTTTAGCTCTTAAGGAATTGTATAGTACTAAGATGTTAGACAAGATTTGTAATTATTCTAGATGTGCAGAAACTGATGTTTTAAAGTTGATCTATATCTATCTAAGAGGTTTTTAAGGAGGTGGTACCACAAATATATACAGATAAAGAAAACAACACATCACAGGAAATTCCTCGCACCTTGCAGTGATGTCTTGACACGGTCGCTGTTGATTTTTCCGGCTTTTTCCATGTATCAGTGACATCAAGTATATAAATTTTGACGGGGAAAATGGAGGGATCCCAATCAATATACTTCACCGTGTACTTCAGGTAAAGGCTTCTCCTTGCACCTTGGAACCCTTCTTTCACCTTGCATCTTGTTTCATCGTAACAACATCTCAAGCCTCCAACATAATCTGGCTCTATATTTCGGTCATACTCATCCTTGGTAACGTTATAAAGATCACACCTGCACTCAGTGCATCCCAATCTATCTTCAGCACCTCGTGTATCAATTGCATGTACATTGAGCAACCATCTCTCCTCGTATCCTGGAGGTACTTCGGCTGGATTGCCGACCTCTATACCATAAGGATCTGGAACATACGTGATCGTCTTTCGGGTCTCGGACCCAAGGCCAAAATATTGAGTAAGACCCGCATCACATATCCCCGAGTTTCTCTTAACAATAAAATCTGATTGGAACCCCAGATTGCCATGGTACCTTGCCTCTTCCACACCTTTTTGTCGATAATATCTAACAACTACCCAGTGATGAAGATATGTTTCATGAAGGGGTACAGAATTCCCTGCCTCATCAACTACTTCAGCATCAAAATTTTTGATAGCAACATGGCCTTTTGGGAAGTCAATGTTGTAGTAAAACTTGTTAGAGACCGATCCAGGTTCCAGCACAATCTTTGGTGATAGAAAGACAGCTGATTTCACCCCATTTTCTTCCGTTAATCGAGATTGTGAACTTGGATCAACCGTCATTAGCAGTAAGAGTGCAAGTGAAAGCAAATGGTAATTTAAACATCTTGACATCTTTTTCTCTTTCCCACTTCACTTGATACTAGTATATATATCTGTTGACAATACCGTCAACCAATTAATAACCCATAAATTTAAGTCCCACAAGTTTTTGTGAGTAGAAAAAAGAGTCTAATAACCTATGGTAGTTTCTATATAGTAGGAATGCATACATTATCTATTGTTCCTGATAACATAGGTTCGCAATTTAGAGAAAGATTAAAGTTAATAAATGAATGAAGTTTAACCGACTGTTGCAAATCATCCACTTTTTTCTCAGGTTACCAACTCGTCGTTTGGTTTGAAGACAAGTTATGCTGGAATTAGTTATGCCAGTATTATTTCTTATTGATTGTTTGGTGTGTTGTATTAATTCTGGGATTGATAATTTTACTGTTTTATCCTGGGACAAGTTATCCCTATGATTACTAATTCGCCCCTGATAGGTATAAATTATCCCTATTCTTAATCCTGGGATGATTTACCAAACAAGGGAATCGCTATAAAAAATTTTTATCGCGAGATCATTTTTGCTTATCTATTATACCAAACGATAGTGTAAAGGAATTGTGCATAAAACTTAAATTCTTTGCAAATAACCTAACTAACATGTAATAACTGATTAAACTCTTTAATCTTTACACATAACTTTAGATTAAGTATACTGATTAGCGATTATATTTCTTGACTGACAAAATAGAAGGAAAATAAAAGGAAAGGAACAGATGGAGGCAACCTTTTCAGTATGATATCCATATTTACTTACCTATTCATATTTCCTTATCAATGCATATTTCCTTATCTATAGAACTAATGATTGGATACGGGACTCATAAAAGAATCCAAGCACCTAAATTAGAAGCCCGAAGCAGTAAGCTTCTGTAAGGTTCGAGAATGGACCGGACCCTTGGTCCGGTACGCAGCGTTACACATATTTCTCATATATTTCTGCAAGAGATTATTTACATGATTCGAACCCGCGATGATATAATATCAACTTTACCAATTACGCACTTCAACTAAATGAGAACAACAACAGAGGAATTAAGAAGAAGAAAAAGCAGACAGACTTACCCGATATGGCTTTTGGGCCAAATATTCACACCCTTTCACTCGACTAATCGAGAGACATGTACAGAGTAGGATTTAGGAACTCAAAATTTGGAATTCCAATAACAGTGGGCTTTTTTATAAGAGAAGCAGGAGTTCGTACATACAGACCATGACAATTGTATGAAGCGTACATTGATACGTATCAAGATAGATGTTCCCTTAGCAGGAAGCGACGTGTCATTTTCTGCTGAGGACACTGCTTACGACAGCGCCTGAAAGATCTATGTTTTCCTGGTTTTCTCCAAACAAGAAAAAAAAAAAGAAAAACAAAAGGATCGGCTTAAGGTTGGATTTTAGGGAAATAGTCAAATGATAATGGACGATATTTTGGGACGAGTTCACACTCTCATGACAGTGACATACTCCCAAGTCTCAACGGCGAAGGAAACAGGTAAGCCCCACATCTAGAAGCCATGATTTTGCTCTTTCAGTTCCAATTTATGGTAAGGTATTTGATTGGTAATAAAATTTAAGTCAAAGAAAATAAATAGATTTGAAACTTGTATCTAAAAAAACTATAGAAATTTCTATTGATATAAATTATCGATAATTTTAGTATCTCAAAGTAATTTTAGTATAGTGAACATGTAAAAGTAAAGGGATGGAGTAATTATTCTTTTCCTCACCTAATTAAGTCATATTTATAACAAATTTATATATTATTAAAAGCACGAAGACTTTTAACAAAATATCGTTCATTATTTTTATCCATCATTAAATGTACTCCTAGTGGGATAAAATTATAAATACAAATAAAGATATTTATAGCAAAAAACAAATTGTCGTAGGACAAAAGGAAAAGAAGAAGTGGGAAAAGTTCCTAACAAAATTAGTCCCATACAAAGAATGATTGTCGTAGGTTAAGAAAAAAATATAGGATATTATAACAGAAAACTTATTATATAATATCCCTATGAAAGAGAAGCTAAAATTGTATGGTTCCAAAAGGAAAAAGAATACGAGAATATTGGTAGAAAATATATTACTATTTAATATAGTTATTAAAGAGGTTAAAACTCTTTATTCTTTATAAACACTAGGGTTTATATTATGGTTGGTTAATGCATTCATCAACCTAATTTAGATTTTAGAATAAGAAGAGGTGAATAAATATTAAATTTTAGAATTATTTTATTATTTTGATCAAAGACACATATCAGTTGTTCCTATCATCAAGCAATTTATTTGCCATGAGTTCGTCGGTGATGAAGTCGAGAGTGATCCTTCTCCGGTGCTACTCAATTTGAGTATTTGGAGCAAAGACAGACATAGTACGAAAATTAAGTGAGTGTTGTTTTATTCTGCGATTTTACTTCCTTTTTGCTTATTTTGACATACTAAATATCAACAGTTTAGACATGTCAAAAATTTCTATGAAGAAAAATCATGATTTCTGAAGAAGTTTAGAAGTTACATATTCCTATCTGTTATGTGTTGAGGTAAGATTCATCCTTTTTATCTTGTAAAAGTAGTTGTTATATTAGACAAAATAATAATTTGAGCTATTTTTTTAATATGTGGGAATAATCATTTAATTTTTTTCTAATATTTAGAATAATTATTTAATTATTTCTCTAATATTTAAAATTTTGATATGAAAAATCATATCATTTAATTCCAGTACTTTCAGTTTCCTTCCAATTTTTGGGTTCCTTCGTACCAACTACATTTAGATGTAGCAGTTAGGTGTCTTCTTTAATGTTTCCGAGTATTAGTTTAGTAGTCCTTGTTTTTCTTTTCTTTATTTAGGAGTCCTTATTTTCCTTTTGTTTTTCCAATTTTAGGAGTTCTTTTTCTAAGGTTTATGAGTAGTTTTGTAAATAATAAAATAACCATTTAATTATTTTTCTTATGTTTTAGAATTTTAAAATTATTTAAGGTTTTGCTTATTTAACCATGCTTGAGAGTAATCTCAAAATTCATTAATTTCAAAATTACTAAAATTTATGTATCAAGCTTAACTAAGAATATTTTAATTTTAAGAATATAAAAAAAAAAAATGATTGGTAAGAGTCAATAACACTGATGATACTATTCAAGTAAAGAACCAAAAGCGAAATGCCATGGTGATTTTTTTTGTTCTTTGGAACATAAAATTCTTATTGAATAATAATTATAATAACAGACTTACAGTTAAAACTTGGGATGAGCTAATATTAAGATTTGAATCAACAAAAATAATTTATTTTCCTTAATGTTAAGAATAAATTATTCAGTCCTTGAATCAATTTAACCAAAAAATATCTTTGAATTAATAAATTCGCAAAAAAAAAAAATGTCGGTCATTTTTTTTGAAAATTATCATATAAATCGGTATAATATAGTATTAAAAGTGAAATTCGTGCAAATGCAAACTTTATGCAATAAGGTAAAACAAATAAAAACAAATACTAAGTGAGTTGTCATTAATTTTCTTTTCATACTCACTTTAACAAATGACAGCTCCTTATATTTTTTTATATATTAAGTTACTTATTGTTTAATATTAACTTAGTGTAGTCATTTTAAAATTCTTTTGCATGTTATTTACTAATTGACTCTAGATACATATTTTAAAACTCAGTTTACATGTTCTTTTTGTACACATATGATGTTTGGCCAAAATGCTATACTTTTAGAACATACTCGCCCTATATTTTGTTGGTTTAGTGATTAATGATGCGACCTTTGAGCTAAATTATATTGTTTTATGTGTAGGAGTATCGGAAGAAAGTGTCGAATGAAAGTTGCACGAAAAGAGGACGAAAATACAAAAAAAAAAGCACAAAAACACTAAGTACCCAAATTGTGCTACAGCCAAGCATAGCCAGCTATATAGCCAGCTCGGCCAAGCATAGCCAGCTTGACCGCGCTACAGACCAGGCGTAGCCAACTCTGCAGCCAGGCTGACTGCGCTATAAGCCTGGCCTCGCGAGGTCTATAGCCCGCTGATCAAAAGTATTGGTTATAAGCCTGGGCTCGCGAGGTAATAGACCTCGCGAGGTCCATAGCCAGCTTAACCGCGTTATATATACTGTATTGGAATCTATTTAGACAGACAATTACTTTATCCAGTCTGGCAATTAAAGACGAATTCAGAATTTGAAGGCGGCAGACGCCACATTGCTTTTGATGTACACGTCACATTGTTAAAGAGTGTGAGTAGAGTGTGTATTGGTTAGGTTAGGTTCGACGATTCAGTTTAAATCCATATTTTCCTTCACACAGTTATCAATTTTAAGATTCAGAATGCGAAGTCAAGGCATACATAAAACTCAATAGTTATTCAATTCAGAAAATCCAAGCCTCAAGCTGAAATTGTTGTTTATTGCAAAATAAAGCGTTTGCCTTACCACTAAATGAATGAAGTTTACTAGGCACAATTATGTAGTTTAGAAAATTTTACCATAAATTAAACATAATCGACAAACTAAAAGAAGTGTAGACATATTTTTAGCTTAACTTAAGTGCTGGATTTAATCGACAATATCTTGAACAATTAATTGAAAAGCAGCAGAATGAGAACATAATATTCGCATAACTAGTGCCCTATCTTAATTTTAAAATGCCATCTATGCAAATGATTATGATTCTATGAATAAAAAGAAGATCAAATTCAAGCAAAATAAATTATATCATGTATATGTAGAATAGGAAAACCAAAAATCTAAAGGATAAAACTAGAGAATTGAAACGTCAAAAAGTTCTACAACGAATTAACAACATATATAATCTCAAATTAAAATTATAAGCCTGGTCTCGTGAGGTCTATAGCCCGGTGATCAAAAGTGCGCGAATTAAAAGATTTTTACTTAGATTTGGACTCAAGGACTTTAACCCTAACCTATAAATACGCCCTAAACATGTCTAAGAGAGGGGAGAACGTTTTTGAGAGGGTATTTGACCTAAGGAGGCAAGAACACACTGGGAGCAAGACGGAGAATTCTTCTAATAATTTTTCACTTCCTTCTTACTATTTTCATTATTGGTTATGAATTCTAGTATTGTAGTTTTGCATACTATTATGAATAGCTAATTTGTTATCTAGGGTTTTTGTGATAGCCCAGCTCACTAGTAATATTGTCCGTTTTGGGCCTAGGTTCGCACGACTTTAAAATTGCGTCATTAGAATCTAAGGCCTGTCTACCTATATACCCAGCATCTCTCCCGTGTTTTGTCGATGTAGGATTCGCCTAGGGTGTCACATACACCCTCCCTTAGGGACTCAGCGCTGAGGTTTGCCCCACCATTGTTCAAGGTTGCACGCGGAGTGGCTCTGATACCATATGTAACAGCTAGTTCGCTAGTGATATTGTCCGCTCTGGGCCTAGGCCCGCGCGGCTTTAAAACATGTCATTGGAGTCTAAGACTTGTAAACTTATATACCCAGCATTCCTCTTGTGTTTTGTCGATGTGGGACTTTATCTAAAATCTGGGGTGTTATAATGTAACAACCCAGCTCACTAGTGATATTATCTGCTTTGGGCCTAGGCCCGCACGGCTTTAAAACGCCTCACTAGAATCTAAGCCCTGTGTACCTATATACCCAACATCTCTCCCGTGTTTTGTCGATGTGGGATTTGCCTAGGGTGTCACATACACCTCCCTTAGGGCCTCAGTGTCCTCATTGAGGTTTGCCCTACCATCGTTCAATGTTGCATACGGAGTGGCTCTGATACCATATGTAACAGCCCAGCTCACTAGAGATATTGTCATCTTTGGGCCTAGGCCCGCACGGCTTTAAAACGCGTCACTAGAATCTAAGACCTGTCTACCTGCATACCCAACATCTCTCCCGTGTTTTGTCGATGTGGGATTCGCCTACGGTGTCACATATCTAAGGCATGTTTACTTCTATATCCATCATCTCTCCCGTATTTTGATGGGATCCGGCGCGTTAGTGCTGGTATGATCGCATCCTAGGCGAATCCTACATCGACAAAATACGGGAGAGATGCTGGGTATATAGGTACACATTTTTAGATTCTTGTGACGCGTTTTAAAACCGTGCGGGCTTAGGCTCAAAGCGGATAATATTACTTGTGAGTTGGGCTATTACATATGATATCAGAGCCACTCTTGTGTCAGCCTTGCCGATGGTGGGTCAGAGTTCAACTGAGTTTAGGCAAATCCCGGTTAGGCGGAGAAAACCTTAGTGCTGAGTCTAGACGAATCTCATGCGGTGAGGCAAAACCTCAGCGAGGACGCTGAGTCCATAAGAGGGGGTGTATGTAACACCCTAGACTTTAGATAGAGTCCCACATCGACAAAACACAAGAGGGATGCTGGGTACATAAGTTAACAAGCCTTAGACCCTAGTGACGTATTTTATAGTCGTGCGGGCCTAAGCCCAGAGCGGACAATATCACTAGCGGGCTGGGCTATTACATACAGAGCCACTCCGCGTGCAACCTTGAACGATGGTGGGGCAAACCTTAGCGAGGGACGTTGAGTCTCTAAGAAGGGGGTGTATGTGACACCCTAGGTGAATCCCACATCGACAAAACATGGGAGAGATGCTGGGTATATAGGTAGATAGACCTTAGATTCTAGTGACTGCGTTTTAAAGCTGTGCGGGCCTAGGCCCAAAGCGGGTAATATTACTAGTGAGCTAGGCTATTACAGTTTTGATGAAACCTTTTGTAGGATGAATTCTTATTACGTTTTTATATAATTGAGCCGTTGGATTACTTGTTCAACTACGTATTTATTGCTGTTGATTGAATGACCATTAATTGGTTGTGCCTGTTTAATATGTATTGCTTGGAAAAGGGTACATATTTAGGTATTTGTTGAACAACATCACTCCTAACGTACGCGAGGAACCAATACGGAGGGTTTAAAGGTGGGATTAGGAATAACGAAACCTTGGTGAGATCTTAGGGAGCGGTGAATTAGTGCTAGCTAGCATAGTTCAGAAGAATATGTCTAGTAAATTGTGGTAGTTGCTCGGAAGAGAATTACGGCACTCGAAGTACTCACGATCGGTAGAGAATACTTAGGCAAAATTATAGAAGGCGTAATGGGAAGGATTCCGACAATTGGGAAAATTATAACTCTAGACCTCCTTAGTCTTGTTTCCAACCCTTAGTCTTGTTAGTTGATAATTTTACTGCTTTTTATACTTGTTAATTTATTAGTTTAAAATAAAACATTACAATCTTTATAACTAGACAATTATTTGAACTTGTATTTCTTAATAATGTTGAACAATTGTAGCTAATCCTTAATTCTGTGTGGGATTCGACTCCGGACTTTTAGACCGGATTATATTTACAACGACCGTTTATCCTTTTTAGGACTAGAATTGGTCGTGATCAAATTTTTGTGTTGTTGCTCGGTAACTAACGGTGTAGCTGGAGTTGTACATATTGCTAGGTTTCAAGTTTAAACTTTTATTTTATTTTCTTAGTATTTGATTTTTTATTTATTTTAGTTTTACTTGTTGATTTGAGAAACATGGCATCTTGAAATTATTGGAGTTTGGATATTGGTAATTCTACTCTTGATCTTCCTTGTGATTATTGTGGAGGAAACCACATGTGGCAAAATAGTTAAAATATTTTCGAGAACGAGTTATGTGCACCAACTTAATCTCATGTGTGGAATGTATGTGGTGTTTGTGATGGTCAAGATGGTCACTTTTATGGTTGTGCTTGTATTTATTATCATCCCCCAACTCCTTATGATGATTGTTCTACTTTTTTTTGTGAAGTTAATAGGAACAAAGTACCTGGGAACGCTGACCTGAAGGAGATCATGGATATGTTGAAGTACCTTGTGGAACAATATGATGAGAAACCAATGCAGATATAAAGGCAACGGGCAACTATTCACAACTTGGAGGCTCAAGTGAGTCACCTATTTAAACCTTGTAAAGCGCAACAAGCTTACATTATGGATAGTAGCCAAGAAGAGCATGAATTGGCGGCAAAAAATGCTATTATAATGGAGGAGTTGAGAGTAGAATATGACCAAACCAACCAACTAGAATTTGATGGTGTCGATGTTAAAGAAGTGGTATTGGAGTCAAATGAGGACCTTATAGATACAATTTTAATTGATTCTAGTTTGTGGCAAGAAGAGGAGGCCGATAACAAGTTGAATTTTCAATTTGAGCGCACTGGTCGTTACTCCAAGCATTTTTCGACATTGTGTTCGAAAGGAGATATGAAAATTGATCTGTATGAGCCAATGCAAGAGTCAAAGGAAAAGGTGGATGAGCCCTATATTCTTAAATTTTCAAGGCCGTCTAGCCAAGGTGACACTCCTCGGTTGAAAGACAAAAAGTGCATAAAGAATCATTTAATTTTTGGCTCGCAACATTTTATATCGCCCCAAGATCATGATCATAGAGCAGAATCAAAACTTGGGGTCCAATTCATAAGTTCGAAGTGGAGGCAAAAAGTGGTTCATGTCGTGCCACGACATTAACTAAGGCACTTGTTGGGAGGCAACCCAACTTTACTGTTTTTTTTTTTTAATTTTGTTTTTATTTCTTTAATTTTTGTAGTATAGTTTTTTATTTTGTAGGAGCATGGAAAGCAAAGCTATTGTAAGGATAGAACAGCAAGTCAGATGGTTAGAACTAAGTGTGTGGTGCCCACACAAAGAAAAATGCCCGGGAGAAGTTTGAGTGCCTCATGAGCTGCTAGTACTTCGGCCTTTGGCCTACCAGAAAGTTTCTTTTATCCTCTTATTAGTTATCGTGTGCAATGAGGACAATGCACAATTTTAAGTGTGGGGTGGGGTAGGGAGATTGTCTGTGTGACTTTCTATGTTATTTTGGTTATGTTAGTTTAATTGAATAATTTTTTTTTTTAGAAAACTAGAAAAGATTGGACTTTTCCGGACGATAGATCTCTTAGGTAGTTTTTTTTAGGGTTTAAAGTCTAACCAAAACATAAAAAAATGAAAAACAGAAAAATTCAAAAACCATGCCTTTTAATTTTTAAATTTTTACTTTAGGTAGTAATAATTTCCCGTGATATTTCTTTGTGCCTTGTTTCTTTTCCATGGGATGTAGTTTGAACTGGGTCATAGTTTTTATTTTTATTTTTAGAGTAGATTAAGATTTAGGGAATAAAAGAAGGAAGATGAGATTTCTAGGACCGCTTTTGACTTGTTGATAGTATCATATTTAGGCTCTAGCATGTGTATAACCTTACCTATGGTTTGTAGTTTCTTATGATGCCTTGTTGAGTTAGATAACATGTCTATTGACGCCTATGTATCGTTTTCTTGGCTCGTGTTTACTTTGTGCTTAATGCTTAATTTTTTGTGGCTCCGTGAATACTTGCAATTGTTTAAGAATCGGAATGAAACCGTCCTTAGTGAGTCATGTGCCATGTGTGGTGAGAAATTGTGTAGTCTGTGTCATTGCATTAAAGTCTAGAACTTGTCCGGCATGTGAGTTGAAGCGAAACTTTAGGTTTTACTCGGTTTGAAAAATGATTTTACGCTTTCTTTAATCCTTTTGAGCTTAATTCCTACCACAAATAAAAATTATCCTAGTCAACCCTTTTGATCTTTTAGAATTTTATTTTGAAATTACATTACAAGCCTATACCCCATTGTTCTTAATTATCATTGTTTTGATCCTTTTATCTCTTAAAGCATTTTAATCGTGAAATGAGCGCTAGAAGAAGTAAGGAGGGAACTTGGGCTACTTTTCAGTGAAACCAATGAAAGAAAAAAAGGTGCACTTGTATTGTAAGGAATACACCACTAGCAAGAATGGTAGAGAATAAAATAATACAATGTGTAGAAAAGGAAAATAAGCATATCTTGTCCTTGCTAGTGGGTATGAATCGAAGTAATGCTTAAAGAAAGAGGAAATATTTTTGGGGGTGATATTGTTTGTGAAATTAAAGTTGTGTTGAAGAAAAATGCGCTTAAAATTAATTTTGTGATGTGTTAAAGTGTTTAGCAGGTTAGTCACTATTCCTCAATTTATCCTACCCGTCCTTTAGCCCACTTTACAACCATAAAAAAGTCCTAATTGATTTTAGATCGAGCAGACCTACATTAGTAGAGGTTTACATGTAACGACCAGGCCGATTGTTTCGAGAGTTGTAGCCCTGTTCCCTCATTTACTGCTCCTTTCGTGATTTATAGCTATTATATGACTTATCGGGTTAGTTGGTTCGGGTCCGAAGAAATTTCAGAATGAACTAAGACACTTAGTCTCATAATGAAAAGCTTAAGTTGGAAAAGTTGACTGGATGTTGACTTATGTGTAAACGACCCCGGATTTAAATTTTGATGGTTCCGTTAGCTCCGTTAGGTGATTTTGGATTTAGGAGCGTGTCCGGATTGTGATTTGGAGGTTTTTAGTTGAATAGACTTGAAATAGCGAAAGTTGAATTGGTGGGAAGTTTGACCGGGAGTGACTTTTTGATATCAGGGTCGGACTCCGATTTCGAAAGTTGAAGCAGGTCCACGGTGTCATTTGGGACTTGGGTGCGAAATTTGGGGTCAATCGGACGTGATTTGATAGTTTTAGGCGCTGTTGTAGAGATCTGGAAATTCAAAGTTCATTAGGCTTGAATCTATATACGATTCGTGTTTTGATGTTGTTCGAGGTGATTTGAGGGTTCGATTGGGTTCGTAAGATGCTTTGGGACATGATGGTATGTTTGGTTGAGGTCCCCGGGCGTCGGGTGAGTTTTATATGGTTAACGGATCAATTTTTGACTTGGCGTTACCGCTGTAGATTTTCTGCTGCACTAATCTGGTGGTTTCCTTATACGCGATCGCGTGGGAAAGTACCCGATCGCATAGGCTTAGCTGGACAGTGGAGGACTTTGTTCTACGCGTTCGCGAGAAGGGGGATGCAATCGCGTAGTTGTGTGATGCTGTGATTCGCAAACGCGTGGCTAAGGTCGTCTACGCGTAGGGTATAGGAGGCAGAAGCTGGGGTCACGCGTTTGTTCTTCGTGATCGCGTGGAGAGGGCCGCGATCGCGTAGGTTTGAGGAAGCATTAGTTCACGTTCGTGTGGATGTTTCTGCGTTCGCGTAAGGCAAAATAGAGGGGCAGACTGTTTTGTGCTTCGGGAACGCGGGAGGAAGGTCGCCTTCGGGAGAAGGCGTAGCTGGGCAGAATAAAAAATTCAAAAACGAGGGTTTCAAGTTCATATCACAAAAATTAATTTGGGAGCTCGGTAGAAGGCGCTTTTGGAGGGATTTTCACGTGGGTGTTTGGGGTAAGTGATTCCTATCTAGTTTTGGTTAATTTTCATGATTATGCCTTTGATTCTACCATTAAATTTGTGATTTGGGCGGAAAATTGAGGAAAGTGAATAAGAGTTCTTGGGCTAGACTTCTGAGGTTTTGAGTATGATTTTGTTATTGGATTTGAGTAAATTTGATATGGACAGACTCGGGGTTGAAATGGGCTTCCCGATTTGGTGATTTTGTTGGATTCCGAGACGTAGGCCCGGGGGCGATTTCTTGTAGAATTGATTCCTTTAGCCCGTATTGATTGTATCGTACTGTTTATGGCTAGATTCGAGGCATTTGGAGGCCGATTTGCGGGGAAAAGGCGTGTTGGAGTAGAGATTTTCTTTGATTGAGGTAAGTAACACGTCTAAACTTGGCTCTGAGGGTTCGAAACCTCGAAATATGTGTTATATGATTGGTGTTGAGGTTAATGCACATGCCAAGTGACGGGCGTGTACCATGACAATTATGACTTGGTCAATTTCATGGCACTGTATAGTGGACTTATCTTGTAGATGTCCGTGTTTTCATCATGTGATAAAGTAATTAAGCTGTTAGACTTGCTCGAGATCATGTTTAGGCTAGATGCCGGTACTGTTGGAACCCATAGTGGTCGTTTCTTGCTGTTGTCTTACTGATTTCATTGATATTTCGTACTCAGTCATATTCATTCATTTCACATCATATCTCAATCTTTGTTATTATTTATTGATGCATCATATCATTATTTTTTGGCTAGTTTCATTGACATGCTGAGCCCGTGAGAGAGACTGGAGAGATTGGTGACTGAGTAAGGACGAGGGCCTGGCTATGAGTGATATTTATGGGATCGGACTGCACGCCGCAGCGATTATACTGATTTATGATAGTGCTTGGGCTAAATGAGCCCCTCCAGAGTTTGCACACACCCCTAGTGAGCGCGATTGATTAGATTGAGGGATGGATTTTCCCTGGACATGGATCTTGTCCGAAGCATTATATACCTGGGGATGGATCTTCCCCACGGGCTGGATTGGCCCTACTCAGTACTGGGTGGCTGATGGTCAGTCGATGTATATATTCCGGGATGGATCTTCCTTGGGCTGGATTGGCCATGTAAAGTGCTGAGTGATTGAGCAATAGAGAGTGTGAGCACATGAGGCAGACAGCATGGTGCATCACATACAGCATGTGCATGGGCATGTAGAAATAGAGAAGTTATATTCTTTTATCATTCAGATTTGATCTAGTTTACTGTTTTGAGTTTATTTGCTGAACTTGGAAGCATGCTTACGTTTCTGCACTGTTACTTCTTTATTGAACTGTGCTGGTTGAATTCGTCACTACTTTCAGTCCAAAGTTTGGATTTGTTACTTACTGAGTTGGTTGTACTCACGCTACACCCTGCACCTCATGTGCAGATCCAGGTACTCCCTGTCACGGCGGCTGCTGAGTGTGGAGTCGGAATCTAGGGAGACTATCGAGGTAGTTGCATGACATTCGTAGACCTTGAACCTCCTTCGTTATCTTTACTTATATTTTAGTTTTTTTTTACTCTTTAGACATTGTATTGGACTATCTTTCGTTGTAGATGCTCATATACTCGGTGACACCTAGGTTTTGGGAGAGATTGTATGGGGTTGCGTGTTTATTTCTATTTTCAAAGGTTTTCTTCAAATATTAATTGCTTCCGTATTTTTCTTTTTAAAGCTTTTGGTTATGTTGGAATAGTTGAGTAATTGGCTTGCTTAGTTCCACGATAGGCGTCAGCACGACGGTTGGTTTTGGGTCGTGACATTACATAATGGGTAAGCCTATAGTACTTTGTGCATGCATGTGACTTCTTTGTGAGAGTGAAGAATTTCTTTGATAAATGTGAGTCCTTAAAATATATTTGAGTATTTGATTCGAATGTGTAGATTCAACTTCCTCTTTTATTCTTGCTGTGAGGACACATGATTTCGCGACAGATAGGTGACGTTATTAGATTTCTCTATTGTGAAATACCTAATTTTTGCACCATTTAAATTCTCCTAAAGTTGTTAATTTGTAATTCTCCTTCAATTATTATATTTCTTATATTTTGTGCATTTTAAATTGAATTTCTTGTCATAAAAATACCAAAAATAAAATAATTTACTTTTTGTGTGTGCTCTTTTAATTGACTAATTATTTGATAAGTTAATCAAATTGATTTTTCAATTGTTAGCTAATGAGTTTTATTAGGTTTTATTTTATTGGTTGGTATTTAGGTTAATTTGATTATAGTTTAATAAGATAGGATTAAAGAAAAATGGACTAAAATTGAAATGGTTAGGTGGGTAGGAGTGAAATTTTAATGCCAATTAAGAGGCTGCTAGGGGAGGGTTCAAACGACATAGTTTTAGACAAGACTACGCCGTTTCGTCTAAGTAGATCAAATAAATCTCAGCCTTTTATTCTCTCTCGATACAAATGCACTCATTTGATCCTCCAAGAGGTATATAATCCCTCTAAAATCAGAAAAAATAGCTCATTTTTTCCATAACCCAAACCCTAGAGCCCCTTCTTCTTTCTCTTTTCTCCCTCTGTCACTGTCGTTCCTCTCCACGGCGTTGCCGCCATCTGCCACTACCGAACCGCCTCCAAACCACCCTATTTTTTCAGCATACACTCTCCTCTACCCAAATGTTCAAACCAAATTCCTAAAACCCCTCTCAATGTCCACGAATCTGACAAAAAAATGAAACCCTAGCCGCCTCTTTTTTCTCAAATTCATGAAGCTCTAGACCACCTCATCCCATAATACTCACATATTCGGGTATATCTCTTTGATATCTACGCTTTGATGTTGGTTTCACCCCACAACACTGTTGGTACTTTTTTCGGCGACCACCATTGCCGTTCCACCACTCGAAACTGCCGCTGCCTCCCCCATATACGCCTCCATATCTACCTCGAGTAGGTTTCTATTGTTGGAAGTACCAAAATCATTTTCTGGTTCACTGAAATTTATGACTTTGGTGTATATAAACAATAAAAGCATGCACGAGCCCGAATCACTGCCTATCGCCATTGTTTCGCCATTACCGGGACACTCAAGTTCATGGTAAAATCCTAATCATTTTTCCCGTGGCTGATTTTTTCTTTTTGTTTTCTTTATGATGATTGATTCTAGGATTTTAGTTTGGGTTCATTTCTATTGGTGATTATTCTGTCTTGACTCGGTTAGGAATTTCATTGTCTCCAGACGTCAACTGAATTTCGATTCCTTTCCTCCCCGCCCTTGATTTTTCTCTTTTTGTGATTGATTTTAGTGTTTTAGGTTAGGTTTAAGTTCTGGTAATGAGTTTGGTATTTCTGATTTTGTCCTCGTTTTGTTAGTTTATTTTGATTATTTGCATTACTGTTAATACGTTGTTTGGCTAATCATCGAATTTTATTTTGTCTCTGATTAATTATTTTAGAATTAGTTTAATTCTTTGAGTTTGACATACTAAATTTTCCGATTTTGCACTTATTGAAGTAGTAAAATAATTTTGTATTGATAAAAGGTGAGATAGTGAAGGAATACTTGAAAGTAAAGCACATGTTTGGTTTTTTTTACTATTTTGGAGTTGTTGGGAGTACATCTACCCTTTGTTTGTGTTTGAAATTAGTGAAAAAGGACAGTCCTTTCTCATTTTTGGGCAGATTTTTGGTTAAGGCAAAACCTAACATCATAGATCTTCAACTACTATAAAGAGAGATGTCTCTCCTTAGTTAAAGGGAGGAGCTGAAAAAATCTAAATAAGGCTAGAAATTGGAGAGTTTTGGTGTGAAACCTTTTGAGAATAAAAACCTCTCAAAAAATACAAACAGTTCTTTTTTTAGCTTCTGCTTCTAGGTACTTTTTCAGTTTCTTTCCTTTAGTGTAAACTTTTGTTTGACTGAACGAAGTCATGAAATGTTTGATGTATTTTAACTGTTTCCTCATGTTAATTTGATCTTTTTTTGTTGTTTATTTATGAATAAAAAAATATCTTGACTCCATGATTCAGTGTTTAGTAGTCTGTCACGCTAATAGTATTGAGTTATGAGATTGGTTTGTGTTAGTAATTTGTTCACTGTCATAAATGCTTAAACAATTAATTTATTGAGTCTTAAACATCATGTTGCCCTTGTACATAAAATTGAAAAGCAGTGCTACTTGGTCAAAGTGAATAGATTTATGTGACTAGGAGTGATCATTTTGTTTGAGCCATTGGATCATTTATTTGTAATTAAGAGGTAGTGTATAATTATTTTCGTTTTCTTTGTTTTTCTAGTTATTCTTAGTAATTTTCTTTGTCAGTGAATTACATATGGTTATTAATAATGTCCAAATTAAGTCCAGCAACCTCAGAACAAATAACATAGTGGCTAGCTCCTTTTTCACATACTAATTTAGTCTAATAAATTCAATAAGTGCTTTTTAACTTGGTAAGTTAAATCATTAATATCCATATGTAATTCATTGACAAAGAAAATTACTAAGAATGACTAGAAAAACAAAGAAAACGAAAATTAACTAAATTATACACTACCTTTTAATTCCAAATAAATGATCCAATGGCTCAAACAAAATGATCACTCCTAGTCACATAAATGTATTCACTTTGATCAAATAGCACTAATTTTTAATTTTATGTACAAGGGCAAACATGATGTCTAAGACTCAATAAATTAATTCTTCAAGCATTTATGACAGTAAACAAATTACTAACACAAACCAATCTCATAACTCAGTACTTTTAATTAACAAACTAATAAACACTGAATCATGGAGTCAAGACATTTCTTCATTCATACATAAACAAAAAAAAAAAAAAAAACAGATAAACGTGAGGAAGCAATTAAAATACATCAAACATTTCATGTCTTCATTCAGTCAAACAGAAGTTTACACTAACGGAAAAAGACTGAAAAAGTACCTAGAAGCAGAAGCTAAAACAAATGCAGAACTTTGATTGAAAGTGAACTACAATCTCAACCAGCAACAACAGCCAACAGCAAGTCAAGATCCAAAGAGAACCAGAAAATTAACCCAGAATAAAACTTAAAACTCCACAAAGCTCGAGGGAGAGAAAAACAGAACCAATTCAAGAACTGTTTGTATTTTTTGAGTGGATTTTGTTCTCAAAAAGTTTCACTCCAAAACTCTCTAATTTTCAGCCTTATTTAGATATTTCAGCTCCTCCCTTTAACTAAGGAGAGACATCCCTCTTTATAGTAGTAGAAGGTCTATGATGTTAGATTTTACCTTAACCAAAATCTTCCCAAAAATGCGAAAAGGACTGTCCTTTTTCACTAATTTCAACACAAACAAAGAGTAGATGTACTCCCAACAACTCCAAAACAGTAAAAGAAACCAAACATGTACTTTACTCTCAAGTATTTCTTTATTACCTCACCTTTTATCAATACAAAATTATTCTACTACTTCAACAAGTTCAAAACCAGAAAATTTAGCATGTCAAACTCAAAAAATTACTAATTCTAAAATAATTAATCAAAGACAAAATGAAATCCGATAATTAGGCAAACAACGTATTAACAGTAATGCAAATAATCAAAATAAACTAAGTAAATGAGGACAAAATCAGAAATTCCAAACGAACATTAACAGAACTTAAACCTAACCTAAAACACTAAACTTAATCACAAAAAGAGAAAAATCAGGGGTGGGGAGGAAAGGAATCGAAATTTAGTTAACGTCCAGAGACAATGAAACTCCTAAATGAGTCAAGACAGAATAATCACCAACAGAAACGAACCTAAACTAAAATCCTAGAATTAATCATCATAAAGAAAACAAAAAGAAAAAATCAGCCACGGGAAAAAAGATTAGGATTTTACAATGAACTCGAGTGCCTGGGCAATGGCGAAACAATGGCGATAGGCAGTGATTCGGGTTCGAGCATGCTTTTATTGTTGATATACACCAAAATCATAAATTTCGGTGAACCAAAAACTGGTTTGGTATTTCCAACAATAGAAACCTACTCGAGGTTGGTGCGTAGGCGTAAATGGGGGAGGCAGCGGCAGTTTCGAGTGGTGGAACGGCAATGGTGATCGCCGGAAAAAGTACCAATAGAGTTGTGGGGTGAAACCAATATGAAACTGTAGATATCAAAAAGATATATCTGAATATGTGAGTATTATGGGGTGAGGTGGTCTAGAGCTTCGTGAATTTGAGAAGAAGGGGATGGCTAGGGTTTAATTTTTTTGTCAGAATCGTGGGGATTGAGAGGGGTTTTGGGAATTTGGTTTGAAGATTTGGGTAGAGGAGAGTGTATGCTGAAAAAATGGGGTGGTTTGGAGGCGGTTCGGATGAGGCAGACGCCGCCACCGTCGTGGAGAGGGGTGGGGGCGACAAAGGGGGAAAGGAGAAAGAAGAATGGGCTCTAGGGTTTGGGGTTATGGGAGAAATGGGCTATTTTTATTTTTTTTTGATTTTAGAGGGATTATATACCTCTTGGAGGATCAAATGAGGGCCATTGGATCAAAAGAGAATAAAAGGCTGAGATTTATTTGATCTATTTAGACGAAACGACGTAGTTTTGTTTAAAACTATATCGTTTGAACCCTCTCCTAGCAGCCACTTAATTGGCATTAAAACTGCACTCTTAGTCACTAAATCATTGCAATTTTAGCCCATTTTCCTTTAATCCTATCTTATTAAACTATAATCAAATTAACCTAAATACCAACCAATAAAATAAAACTTAATAAAACTCATTAGCTAACAATTGAATTAATTACATGAGAAATCAATTTGATTAACTTATCAAATAATTAGTCAATTAAAAAAGCACACACAAAAAGAAAAGTATTTTCTTTTTGGTATTTTTATGACAAGAAATTCAATTTAAAATGCACAAAATATAAGAAAAATAATAATTGAAGGAGAATTAAAATTAACAACATTAGGAGCATTTAAATGGTACAAAATTTAGGTATTCATAGCTGCCCCCTCTTTGCTCGAGAAGATGAAGAGTTTCCGTGCAAAGAAAAGTGAATGCCACGGCTAATTTTTGCTCACATATTACTCCAATGAAAGAATTTTTGAAAAATATGGCCGAATCTTGCATATGAGGTTGCCTACATATCCTTGGCTATAAAAGAATCAGGTCCGTATAGTTCTGAAAAAATTTGGTAGGTGGGACTAGACTGGCGTTAAGACAGTTGTTGCTGCTGTTGTTGCTGTTACTATTACTTGATGCTTACATCAAAAGAAAAAGAAAAAAGAACTACATATGCGTGCAAGCTAAGAATTACAAAATTTCAATCTATGTGCCTTCTGGAGTCAAATCTTGATTCTTGACCTGCTCGTTTGTGTTGACCTTAGATTGGATCTTGATGCTCTTTGAAGAAAAGATTATGACTCAATCTCAGTTGCTTGCTTCCTTGATCTGAAATTGAGAAGAATAATCTTGAGACGTTGAGTTGCTGACAAATTTCAAAGTTAACTCTAATTATCTTGTGATCGAAAGCTTCTTTCTTCTGATGAGAATTGAAACTACAAGCTTTAATCGTCCCAATCTGTACTCTACGGCTGGGCCTGCAAAGCTATCAAAGACGAACAAAACGAACAAAATTTTCTGCCCAGTTCGCACTGAGAAAATTTTGTAAGTTATTGAGTAAAGCTGCAGATCAGCTTATTTTATTTGAAAGATGCAAAAATAAAACTAAAGACTCCAAATTGGATGTACTTCTCTTAGGGGTAAAAATGATAAAACTTAGACTTAGGAGGTGCTTCTCCTATCGGTAGCATTGGAATGATTGTGAGATTGAAGGACTCGAACTAAGGATTGCGTCTCTTGGGGTTACTGATTGAGGTTAGGAAGTGTGTCTCCTATTGAAACGAACTGGGTTGACTCAAGCTAGGAAGTGCGTCTCCTACGAGTGAGGTTGAAGGACTCGGACTAGGAAGTGCATCTCCTAGGAATAAAGGTTTAGATTATGAAGGCGTCTCCTATTGGAATGACTCAAACTAGGAAGTGTGTCTCCTACGAATGAGGTTGAAAGACTTGGATTAGGAAGTGTGTCTCCTAGAATTGGTAGTTTGGATTAGGAAGTGTGTCTCCTAGAATTGGTAGTTTGGATTAGGAAGTGTGTCTCCTGCTGGATTGACTCGAACTAAGAAGTGTGTTTCCTACGAATGAGGTTGAAAGGCTTGAGCTAGGAAGTGCGTCTCCTATGAGTGAGTTTGAAGCGCTTGGACTAGGAAGTGCATTTCCTAGGATTAATGATTCAGATTAGGTAGTGCATCTCCTATTGGAATTACTCAATCTAGGAAGTGTGTATTCTACGAATGAGGTTGAAAGACTTGGACTAGGAAGTGCATTTCCTAGGATTGGTAGTTTGGATTAGGAAGTGCGTCTCCTATTTGGGATAACTCAAACTAGGAAGTGCATCTCCTAAGAATGAGGTTGAATGACTTGTCCTAGGAAATGCATCTCCTAGGATTGGTGGTTTAGATTAGGAAGTGCATCTCCTATTAGACTGACTCAAACTAGGAAGTGCATCTCCTATGAGTGAGGTTGAAGGACTTGGACTAGGAAGTGCGTCTCCTATTAGAATAACTCAAACTAGGAAGTGCGTCTCCTACAAGTGAGATTGAAGGGCTTGGACCAGGAAGTGAGTCTCCTAGGATTGATGGTTCAGATTAGGAAGTGCGTATCCTATTGGAATAGCTCAAAGTAGGAAGTGCGTATCCTACAAATGAGGTTGAAGGACTTGGAGGAATGTAACCAGGGGTTGGGCCCTGTATTGATGAGATTGAATGTAACCAGGGGTTGGCACCTTGTATCACTGGGAAAGAATGTAACTTGGGGTTGGCGCCCTATATCACTAAGAGAGAATATAACCAGGGATTGGCGCTCTATATCACTGAGAGAGAAGGTAACCTGGGCATAGGATACCTTGTATTAAAAGTGGAACCTCCTTAAGGATTGGTGTACCTTATGTTGGAAAATACAAATAGGGATTGGTATACCGTATACTAAACATGCGACTAGGGAGTGGTGTACTCTATGTCAAAATGGAACCTCAACTAAGGACTGATTTACCTTATGCTGAAAAAAAGCAGTGGCTGATGATGTGATTATTGGCATGCCTAGAAAGAAAAAGCATAGACTTTGAAGAACTTACCTTTGGTGACATTCGTCCTTTGAGAGCTTCATTTCTACACTACATTATTTTCTATTTCAAACAAAGAAAGATTTGTGAGTTTTCAAAGTGGTGGTCGGTTAGTAGCCTTGATGCCCTGAGTAGTTTGAATTCACAGCCACCTTGCCGAAGAAGAACTGATCATTTCAGCGCGGTACTAAATTGCTCGGATACTCTTGTATTGCTTTCTGGAGACCTTGGCTTTCCATCGTTGCCCCCGACTGTTTTGTACCCGAATGTCTAAGGTGTTGTTGAATCTTGTGTACAAAGCAAGTCTTCACTTTGGCAGGTTTTTCCTTTAAAATTCAAAGTTGATTATCTTGCACCCGATATCAGTTTGTGTCTGTGGTGCTATCAGTTTTGCCCATGAAGCAAGTCTTGCTTAGCGACTTTTTCGATTCTTTGAAACACTTTGTTTGGCTTATCAGAGGAGATCACAGATGGATTCGTACCTTTATCAATTCCGTGTATGCCCCACATCCTTTATTTTGCACTTTCGGGAACGGCGACAGATTTTGTGGCCCTTTCTTTGTTGGCTTCCAAACAAATAGACCAGCGAACTTTTCTCTTTGGAACTTCCATCTGCATGAACCCTCAGATCTTGTTAACTTCAACAACTTATTGTGCATGTTGCTTTCTAGGTATGTCCTCTTTGATGTGATAGGATAGAACTCACTTTGTACAGTTAGAAAGCCGGTAACAAATTTTGAAATCATTTCTTGTATTTTAACAAAGACTGACTTAAAATAATAATGCAAATGGACATAATGGCGCGATGTAAAAGTGAGAAGGAATAGTATTTAATTGAAAATGCTACTTTAGGGGGAAGGAAAGAAAGAAGCGAATCTTTGAATATGGTAGCCAACTTTATTGATCATGATATGCATTTTGGACCGAGCGACTAAATCTATCCTGCCAATCTATGTTTTCTCTTGTTGTTCCCTTTCGTCTGTGAAGTTGGTCTCTTTGTGCCAATCATTTTTATCAAATTACAGCTCATCTTCGACCAGCAGTGCTCCGAAAGATTTTCACCAACCGGCCTCTCTCATTTATTTATCTCTATTTACCATCGTCTTATAGTGCCCATGAGGGTTTTCACCAATAAGACTCTCTAATTTTTATTCATTATTTCTTTTTGCTTTTTGTACGAGCAACTTGACATCGTTCTATGTCACGTGCCAACTGTTCCTCATTGCATTCTTCCCTTGACATTCTTAAAGACTAATTGGGAGGTCTTTATTTGGAAGGCTTTTGGATAGAGTTGGAAAGAAAGAGTTGTATTAAAGCTCAAAATAGACTCTTCATAGATACATAAAAAACTTCTGCCCCAGTTTCAGATACTAGGGAATTTTTATATTTGATTTGGTTGGATTGAACCCTAGTGTAGAACTGCCTACGTATCCTTTAAAGGAATCAAGTCAAACATAGTTCAAACTGACACGAAAGATTTCGTTGTTGTATTTTTTCCATCATTTTTCTTTCTATATTTTTCTTTTCTTTTTCTTCTTCTTTTTTTTTTTCCACAAAATGCCCAGCTCCTATTTTCTGGTGGCATGGATCTTCGACTCTCTCTCTTTTTCCCTTGTTTTTTTGGACTTTAACTCTATACTTGATTCCAGAAAAGGGGGGACAAAGAAAAATAAAAAAGGTTCAAACGGGGTGACAAAGGGTATAAAGTGTTTGGGTAGCAGAAAAAGGGCCACCCAGCCTCGAGAATTCCAAACATACTATCTCTTCTCAGGTTCGGCATTGATGGACATGACTGCCTTTTTGGTTTTGTCAAGTGTATAGCTCCATAATCACTATCTTGTTCGCAACAAATGACTTTTGACAGTTTGGAGCCACCTTTTCTTGGTCTTTGTCTTATTATGGAATGATGCACTTCAGTACCAGCTAATCCATTTAAAATTCCGCAGAATGCACCTTCTCAAGAGATTTGGGTCATCTTCCCTGATATGATTAAATTATGGCAGGCCGTAGCAAAAACCTTTTTCATTGATTAGTCCAACAAAAACTTCAACCCATGCAAATATCCTTAAGCCAGATTTTCATGATAGATTGAGATGAAGATCTTTAACTACTATGGACATAACTATCGTGGTTCCACGTGAACTTGACACGGGCTTATCACAGTGTTTAGCCTTTTCCTTATCTTCAAAGTGTTTTTTCTCGATTCAACTCAAAATTGGACAGTCTTTCTAAAATTTAGCTGAAAATTTCGCATGCACATCATGTCACTAAATTAGCGTGAAAAGAACTATATATGCAAGAAGAAGTAAATACAATGGATTAAAAATGACCAAACAAAAATTTGCATTTCATTGATTAAAGGATAGAGAGGTTTAATGACAGGATAAATAAACAACATCTGGAACACAATCTCGAAATAATCCAGATGATAAAAATTATTACAAAATAAGTTTTCAAGACTCCTTGCCGGCAAAGATTGAAGTGAGTTTTCAATTGCAAAGCTCGACATCTTAGCTAGAATTTGCACATCAGCGTCAAACAGGACCTTCAATAATTTTGATCGCCTTGCATTCAGCAAACAAGTTCTTGACTTTTTCAGCAAACTGTCCCCATATTCTTTTTCATTGTAAATTATCCAAATAATGCGTGCTTTGTCATGACATTTAAGGTGTCATTATCTTGGACCACGATCATCCCTTCTTGAATTATCATTTCTATTTCTTTTTTCAAAGCCCGACAATCCTCAGTGTTGTAACCAGGACATTAGAATGGTACATGCACCATACAGCAGGATCAAAACCTTTTTCATATGGATCAGAAACATACCCTTGAAGTGGCTCAATCATGCCATAACATTTCAACCTTTCAAATAAACTTATGTAGGATTCTACGATTGGTGTGAACTTGTCCCTCTGCTTATGTTCCCTTTCATACTCATGTTTTGGATGAGGGTTGTAGGGAGATTGAAAGTCCTGGTGTCTTGGACAAAGGTCTCTTGGAGCTAGGGCCGCATCTATTGGCGATTGGATGGCTTGGCGTAAGACTAAGCATTGGATGTTGCATACTGTGGAGCAACTGAGTATCAAGGATCCGGGATGGATAGTAGTGCTCTGGGGAATCATAGAAAACCTGATCAGACTGCCCATATTGTTTAGATGCTCCCCTTTGGCCTCTTTTCGACCTTGATGCCATCATGGCCTCCTCATCTTTCTTCTTTCGAGTTGCAAGGCATGCCGACCCATTCTGGATTTCTTAGGTGGTGGCTTTAAGACTGCTGGACTTATGATTCATCCAGTCTTGAGGCCATTTTTGACCATTTCCCCTATCTTGATTGCTTCTGCAAAAGATCTGCCCATCGCGGACATCATGTTTTAAAGTAATTAGGCTCTTGAGCCTCCAAAAAAATAGTGATCAACTCATGGTTATCCATAGGTGGCTTAACTCTAGCTGCTTGCTCTCTCTCCATTTAATGGCATACTCCCTAAAGCTTTCAGTCGGCTATTTCTTCATATTGGACAGGAAACTGCGATCTGGCACAATATCAATGTTATACTGAAATTGTTTGACGAAGGCTTGGGCCATGTCGTCCCAAACATGCCAGTGAGAGATATCTTGGTCAATGAACCATTCAGAAGCTACTCCTACCAGACTCTCCCCAAAATAAGCCATCAGCAGCTCTTCTTTTCCTCCTGCGTCCTTCAGCTGGTTGCAGTACCTTTTCAAGTGGGCGATAGGGTCACCGTGTCCATCATGTTTCTCAAATTTTGGTGTCTTGAACCCTGGGGTAAATGGAGGTGGGGAAACATGTACAGATCACTGAATGAGACACTTTTGTGACCACCTATTCCTTGTATGTTCTGCTTAAGACTTTTTATTTTCTTGGCCATCTCATCTGGCTCTCTCGTCTTGATAGTTTTTTTATTTTCTACAGGTGACTCGTAGTGTGGAGTTTGATTGTATGTAGCCGAGACCTTGAAAGTCATATTTAAGTGCGACGCATGCACTAAGGTCGGGGATACTCGTCTTGGTTAGTGTAAGCTAGGGTTAGGGATGCTCGTCCTAGTTTGAGATTAATAAAGTCATCAACAATAAAAGCGGACATAGGCAAAATATGAAAATCAAATAAATCATAGTTTGTCCAGAATTAATTCAAGCCAAGTTGTAGTCAATAAAACGACCGTGCTAGAACCACGAGATCTCACACCTCCTCGGTCAACGGAATTCCTTACCTAGTCTATCGTTTTTTCAGACCAATAAAAATAGAGTCAAACCTTCCTTTGATTAGGGATTCAAAATAAAAGGTGACTTGGAACACCCAAAAATTAAATTTCAAGTGGCGACTCTGAATAATAAAATAATCCCTACTTCAAAAATGTCACTTTAATTGGAAAAACTCTTTAATCCACAATAATCCATAATACATATATCTTTTGGGGTAAAAAAAGGGTGTGACATCTATGATGTTAAGTGTTCAAGCCATGAATGCATTGTGATATTGAGTTGGTTTGTGAGACTAGGATTGTTATGAGCATGTTGTCTTGGTGATGAATAAATTTTTGAGGTATGACATAAATTAAAGGGAAGTGTGTGTTGAAGGCATATGCTGAAGTTTAATTGTTGCTATCAACCATAGTCATAGGTATGGTGTGCTTCGGATGTGCTAAAAGAATATAAAGTGCTCTAGGTTAATGTGAATTGGTGGTTGGCTCGAGGACGAGCAACGTAAGTGTAGGGGTGATGATGTTTTGCCAAAGTACTATATTTTTAGTATATTACTCGCCCTATATTTTGTTGGTTTAGTGATTAATTATGCAACCTTTGAGTTAAATTATATTGTTTTATGTATAGGAGCATCGGAAGAAAGAGTCAAATAAAAGTTACACGAAAAGAGGACAAAAACACAAAAAAGAGCACAAAAATACTAAGTACCCAAACCGTGCTACAAGCCAAGCAAAGCCAACTTTGTAGCCAGCTTTAGCGTGCTACAGGACAAGCATATCCAACTCTATAGCCAGCTTGACTGCGCTACAGGCCAGGCGTAGCCAGCTCCGTAGCCAGCCTGACCACGCTATAAGCTTGGCCTCGCGAGATCTATAGCCCGGTGATCAAAAGTGCACGAATTAAAAGACTCTGACTTGAATTTGGACTCAAGGACTTCAACCCTAGCCTATAAATACGCCCTAAACATGTCTAAGAGAGGGGAGGACGATTTTGAGAGGGGATTTGACCTAAAGAGGCAAGAACACACTAGGAGCCAGGCGGAGAATTCTTCTACGAGTTTTTCACTTACTTCTTCCTATTTTTATTATTGGTTATGAATTCTAGTATTGTAGTTTTGCATACTATTATGAATAGCTAATTTGTTATCTAGGGTTTTGATGAAACCTTTTGTAGGATGAATTCTTATTATGTTTTTATATATTTGAGCCGTTGAATTTCTCTACTTGTTCAACTATGTGTTTATTGCTGTTGATTGAATGGCCATCAATTGACTGTGCCTATTTAGTATGTATTGCTTGAAAAACGGTACATATTTAGGTAGTTGTTGAACAACATCACTCCTAATGTATGCGAGGAATCAATACGAAGGTTTTAAAGGTGAGATTAGGAATAACGAAACCTTGGTGCGAACTTAGTGAGTGGTGAGTAAGTGCCAGCTAGTGTAGTTAAGAAGAATATGTCTAGTAAATTGTGGTAGTTGTTCGGAAGAGAATTACGACACCCGAAGTACTCACGATCGGTAGAGAATACTTAAGAAAAATTATAGAAGGCTTAGCGGGAAGGATTCCGACCATTGGAAAAATCATAACTCTAGACCTCATTTGTCTTGTCTCCAACCCTTAGTCTTGTTAGTTAATAATTTTACTGCTTTTTTGTATTTCTTAATTAATTAGTTTAAAATAAAAAATTATAATCTTTATAATTAGAAAATTATTTGAACTTGTATTTCTTAGCAATACTGAACAATTGTAGCTAAGCCTTAGTTCTCTGTGGGATTCGATTCCGGACTTTTAGACCGGATTATATTTGTAGCGATCGCTTCTCTTTTTCAGGACTAGAGTTGAGCGTGATCAATATATTTTACTGATTGACGCTGGGCACACGTGCCACGCACGTATACTAAGATTAATAGTACGAATAATGGCTGATAATGTAAAAATTCTTACCATGTTAATACATGAATCTGGGCCTTTAATCAATTATGCTGAGCGTTTTGAGCCATTTCAAATTAGAAAAGAATGATAGTATAAAATAAATGGAAGAAAACATTTTTAAAAATTTTACTTTTGGCAAATGGTTAAAGACGGCACGGCATGACTAAAGACAATTACATTGGCCTGTAATTGCATTTCACACCTGTGAACTATGTTACTTCTCATGTCCCAACTCCCAAGTAATTCTCAAGAATCTCAACTACCTCACCACTAGGTGCCAATGCTTACCCATTTTCAATTTATTTTCCTTGTTTTTCTTCTTCTTCTTCTTCTTTTTGACAAAGAAATGAAAATAGAAGAGTCACAACACGTACGATATATTATCATTTTCCTTTTTGTAGATACAAAACTTTGTCTCCATCTTAAAAAATATCTTTCCACAAAGAGACTCAACGTACTTACCAAAATCACTGGTTATTACTTATTAGGTTACCATGATTTGATAATTTTAATGTGTAACGATTCGACCAGTCGTTTTGAGCTCTAGCGTGTCGTTTGGCTGTTTAAGGCCTTGAGTAGCTTCACTTCATGTTTTATGACTTGTACGTGTGGCCGGAATTGAATTTCGGAAAGTTCGGAGTTGATTCGAAGGAAAATTCTAAATCCGGAAGCTTTAAGTTGGAAGAGTTGACCAAGGTTTAACTTTTACGACCTCGGAATCAGGATTTGAAGGTTCCAATAGGTTTATATGACGATTTCGGACTTGGCCATATGTTCGGGTTGAGTATCGGGTAGTCTGGGAGCATTTCAGCGCGTATTGTGGAAAGTTGGCATTTTGAAAGTTGTAGAAACTCCCAAGTTAAGTTTGATTTGAAGTGGACTTTGAAGTTATTGATGTCCGTTTGGGATTTCGAGCACTAGAATAGGTTCGTATCGTGATTTATGACTTGTACGTAAAGTTTGGCGTTATTCCGGAAAGTTTAGATATGATTCGGGCACGTTCGTCGAAGTTTTGAATGTTTGAATGTTGAAAGAAGGATTTTGATCGTCGATTCATGATTTGGATGTTATTCGTGGCGTTTTGAGCCTTTGGATAAGTTTGGATAAGGTATTGTGACTTGTTGGCGTGATTGGACGGGGTCCCGAGGGCCTCGGGTGTGATTCGAGATAGTTTCGGACCAAGTTTGATTGTTTTGATGCTGCTGGTTGCTGGTGCTAGTGTTGTGCTTCGCGATCGCGAGTAGACTTATGTGATCGAGAAGAATGATTATTGGACTGTTGGGTAGTGTTAATCACGAACGCGACGAAGAGTACGCGAACGCGGAGAAGGAGCTGGGTTATCCTTCACGAAGGCGACGCGAACGCGTTGAAGGATGTGAAGCCAGGGGACCTGGAGCCGTTAAGCCTGCGCGAACGTGGCACTTTTATCGCGAACGCGAAGCAGTAATATCTGTAGGCTTCGCGAACGCGACCTCGTGGTCGCGAACGTGTAAAATAAATTTGGGCAGCAGTATCTTGGCCTTTGCGATCGCGATGGGGCTTCCGCAATTGTGAAGAGGAAAGCTCGGGCAGATTTCAATTTATTTCGGGTTTTGGCTCATTTCTTCTCCTTCTCACATGGTTTGGGCTATTTTTGGAGCTTTTCGAGGAGAGATTTTCATCATCTATGGTAACATAAGTAATTCTCACATATTGTAAGTTAATTACATGGATTCTACAAGGATTTAAACATGAAAATTGATAGAAATTGTGAGATTTTAAAAGAAAATCTAGAATTTGGTACTTTCGAATTTTGATCACGAATTGGACATGGAATTGAAAATAAATTATATATTTGAGTTCGTGGTGTTATGGGTAATTTTTATTTTCAAAAATTTTCGGAATCCGGGCACATGGATATGAGGTTTGACTTTGTTGACTTTTCGAGCGGAGTTGAAAATTATTATAAATTGTTAGTTTATAAGTATTTGGAGTATTTTTTGATTGATTTGCACGTTGATAGACTAGTTTCGGATCGACGAGCATTGGTTTGAGGTGTTACAGGGCCGTTGGAGCCGGTTATGGAACTTTGGAACGAGATAAGTCTCCTGTCTAACCTTGTGAGGGGGAAACTACTGCATATGTGTGTATTTGTTATGTGCTACTTGTTGTGGGAACCACGTACGCATAAGGTGACGAGAGTCTGTACGTAGCTAATATCATGTTTATGTCCGGGTAGACTTAGGATTTTATCATGCAATATTTGTATTATCTGAATTCAACCTGTTAGTTAAATTACCTAAGACTTATAAATGAAATATGATTAGGGATCCCTTTAAATCGAATCTCATTACCTTGAGTTGTTGGCATTATATTCTAAAATTAGTAAAAGTCATGATTACTTTACGTTCCTGTTTTTATATTGCAAACATATAGACGTAATTCGATAAGTTTCTTCTCTTTCTAGGGATCGGGCCGAACGCCTCGACAGTATATGTATATATGAGATGCGTCCATGGATCGGGCTGTACGACCTCGAAGTGTATGTACACGACTATATGAATCAGGCCGAACGACCTCGGCATAATTCGTGCGTAAAATCGCTAGTAGTCCGAATACCCACGAGATTACCCTCTTGGTTGAACTTGGAAATTTTATGATACTCTCATTATAACCTAAGATCGGATATTTAGTTGATGGTTCTTATTTGTTGAGATGGCATGTGGCACTTGGGGATTTTTAAACTGATGATATTTTGCTAACGGATTTCGTTATCTAGTGTTTCTTGCCCTGTTGATCCTGTTATATTTCATGTCTGCTTAAGATACCTGCATTTTATTTATGGGACCACTAGTGAGTGTCGATGTCGACTCCTCGTCACTATTCCTCACGGAATTAGGCTAGATACTTACTGGGTACGCGTTGATTTACATACTCATGCTACACTTCTGCACTATATGTTCAGGATCTGACAGGTTCATTTGGTGGTCATCCTAGCGCATAGGCGCAACTGTTGAGGGGACTTTATGGTGAGCTACTTTATATGCTACACACCGCAGCCCTTAGAGTCTCCATCTTATTTATTTACTTTATCTTATCTATTTTATATTCCAGACATATGTTGTATTATTATTTCACTCTTTAGCAGACGCTCATGCACTCGTGACACCGGATTTTGGGGATGTTCTAGAATTTGTTTATGGTTTTGCTTAGCATTGACACACTTTTTCTTTATATTTTTATTTAAATTGTATGTATCTATGATTTTTAATGCATTAATTTCTTTATCTAATAAGATTCATGATTTCAAAAATTAACAAAACTAATAATTAAGTTGGTAGTTCACCGTCGGCTTGCCTAACGGCGACGTTGGGCGCCATTATGACCTATAATGGGTTTTGGGTCGTGATAGCTTGGTATAAGAGCTCTAGGTTTACTTGGGTCTCACGAGTCATGAGCGAGTCTAGTAGAGTCTTGCGGATCGATAGGGAGACATATGTACTTATCTTCGAGATGCTACAGGGCTGTTAGGAGTACTTCCTTTCTTGAATCCTTGTGGATTTGATTCCATTGAAGCTTATACCTTCATTTCCTTTCTACTCATTCTTATACGATGAGCGCTCATTATCACTTGGGCATCGAGGAGTTGTAGTGGTACTGCAATGTGGCGCATGGTATTTCTCCCTCCGTATTCAGGCGGGCTATTATCGTCGCCTTGTGGAAGGGTGTTCAGTTGTGTCAGCCCAGTGTTAGTATTGTATACGGTTTCGAGGCTATGCACGGTGTATTATGATATTCATGCGTTATTATCGTGCAGTATTGGTGTAAATGGTAGAGTGCTTATTTATGTGTCACAACAATGAATGACCCGAAAGGAAGATTACTCGGTTCATGGTTTAGAGGTTCCGCATTTAATTCCAACATAGAAAAGGCAATCGAACTATGAATGTTCAGACCTTGGTTGATGTAGCGAGACTTGATATTTTCGGATGTGATGAAATTCTCATTTGTTAGCGTCGTCGTCCTCGTTAGAACGCATTGAGGCTCCTCGGTGTTATGGTCTCCTTTGCTATTGATACCTAACGGAGCTCATACTAGAGGATAATTATAATTTCATTATCAAAAGTCAAGTGGTAATTCTCGAAATTTTATGACATAAGGAATCCATCTATTTCAGGTTGTTGGGTTTGGGTTGGGGGGGAGGTTTCAGATACAAGAAGATTTGCTGAGGGTAATGGTATGTATGCAAGAGTGAAATATATGGAAAACTTGTACAATTTCAAATAGTAATGGGTAAATTTAGACCTTTCTCTTTTTCATAATAAGAGATTAAGCAGTATTAATTTTTCGAGAATTTTGGGGTTGTTTGGTTGATGGTTTGAAATAATTAATCCCACCAAAAATTTGCGCATAAGATAAACAATGTTTGGTTGGCGATGTAAGAAAAAATAATCACTTCATAACTTGCAGTGTTTGGTTGAAGGTATTATAAAAATACATGCATTAAGATATACGGGAATCTAAATATT
The DNA here is from genome assembly GCA_002018475.1 of Nicotiana obtusifolia. Classification (NCBI taxonomy): domain Eukaryota; kingdom Viridiplantae; phylum Streptophyta; class Magnoliopsida; order Solanales; family Solanaceae; genus Nicotiana; species Nicotiana obtusifolia. The sequence goes on along the minus strand of MCJB01015407.1, from coordinate 34,825 downwards.
ATTTTATGTGGGATAAAATGCAGGAATAAGCTAAACTAAAAACAAATTACAATCTCCTCATTATTAATCATTACACATAACAATTCATTCATTATTAATTTTTACATTATAATTCTGGCATAACTAGTATGTGAACCAAACTACCTGTTAGGGTTGAGATAGAAACAAATTGTTGAAGTGATTCAAACCTAGCATTGGCTCCAAATATACCGGAAGATAATACGCAGTTTCTGTCACATAGCATTTCATGCTCTCAATTCTCAACCAAAAGCCAAAATCTAAAATGAGAATACAGGGTGATTGAAAAAGTAGAGAATAAATAGAGATTCAAAACAAAAATAACAGAGGAAAAATAATGGATCATAAAAAGGAGAAGGCAAAGGAGAAAAGAGAAAAGAGACGCCAAGAGATCTCTCTTTTACGTACTATTCCTTATTCCGATCACCGAAAGTGAGTTTTTCATTTCTTTAAAATTTCTCCTTTCCTTCTTTGCGTTTGGATATCCAGAATATATATATATATATATACACGCTCAAGCAATCTTTTTTATATTATGGTAAGATCTATCATAATAAAAAAGACAACACAGGTCTGCTTGTGCAGAATTTGACTGACTATTACGCCGGATACCTGCCGCGGACATTTTAATTTATTTTATATATATATATATATGTATGTACATATATATATATATGTATGTATATGCTTTCTTGGACATTATGCAGTCTGTCCGATAGGACAATGGCTCAAGAATTGCGGTCCACGGATTACTAATTTTAGTATTTAATTAAGAGGAATGGAAGATTAATTAGAGGTTTCCTGTGTGAATTAATTTTTGAGCGCTAACACTAGCTTTATTGATCCGATGCTAGAGCTTTTTCTTTTGGATTTAAAATTAAGTACTACTTCTATTTCGGTAGGAAAGAGATCACCGGCGTATTGCACAAAATTGCCATTTCTTGCGAGCATGGAATCGACCTGCGAACAAGGTAAAATGGGAACCAAAAAAGTCGTACCGCATTTACCAAAAGATGATCCAAAAAGCGAAGGCTCACCCAATAAACTAATTGCCTTCGAATTTTTTCTGACGGCAGGCTTGTGCCTCCTCTATTCCTACTTTCGGAGTACCTCTTCATCTAGTATCATACGATTCCTTAGACATTTGTATTAATTGTGGCCGTTCCATAGCGTCTCAGTTTTCAGCCCATTGGAACGTAATATAAATATATAATTTCAAAAAATTTGTTCAGCTGATAAACACATAGTATTTGGCCGCATTCACTGCCAAATACTACATTCCCCCCTGGCTGAGATGGAAATTTCTTAAGCTGCAAGTTGCAAACATGGCAAGAAAAATATGCTGAGAAAAGTTTGAGATGAATAGTAGTCACTAGGATTTAGTATAATATCCCTCACACCTTCAATTAATGCATTATGTATTTGCTATGGTTGATCCTGGCACTTTAAATGGACATTCTTTAAATTATTGACTTCTTTGAAGTTAGAACACCCTTATCGAGATTCCTGGTTACTCCGCTGACTGAAATCAGTGAGGTTTTTATAACCAGCTTAATAATGTATTGAGCAAAAACTGTGAAAACATTTTGATGAAACATATAGTAAGTTTCTTGTGATTATTCAAAATAGTGAATCAAAGCTGATGCTAAAAGCTGTTTGATAGTCTTCTCATAGTTCTGCATGCTAGCTAATTATGAATTTATCTTGATAATCACATCTTTTTAACAACATAATATATCTAGATGGAATATGTTTCATCAGTCAAAAAGTAATTCCATAGGATGTTGATTTAGCATAACACTAACAGATGGCAGATGATTTTCAGATGGTGGTCATCCGATACTGTTGCTGTGGTGACTGGTGCAAATAGAGGGATCGGATTTGAGATTGCTCATCAACTAGCATCACATGGCTTAACGGTTGTTCTTACATCGCGAGAGACTGGTGTTGGTGAAGAGGCTGTGAAAGTCATGCAAGAAGGAGGTTTAAATGTAGCATTTCATCAACTGGATATCGTCGATCATGCATCAATTGAAGCATTTTCTGATTGGATAAAAGAAACATATGGCGGTTTAGATATACTGGTATTATGCTACCCCTATATTCTCTCTGTAATTAAGCTACCCGCAGTTGCATAAACAACTAGAGTAGCTTTCTTTAGTATGTTACTATTTTGACTGGTGCAATATCTCCTAGCCTTTCTTTTCTTGATCATTGATTCAAGGAGGGCGGCTTTCATATGCTGTTCTGGGCTTCGTTTACTTTTGTTTATTGTCAGTTTTGCTTTCATTTATTATTTTTGTCAAATATGGCCATTTTCAGCTGATGATATGGTACCATATATATGTAGATCAACAATGCAGGAGTGAGTTTCAATGTTGGTACAGAGAATTCCATGGAACATGCTGAAACTGTCATCCAAACCAACTATTTTGGCACAAAAAATATGACTAAAGCGATGATTCCATTAATGAGGCCTTCTCCTTCTGGCAGTCGTATTGTTAGTGTGAGCTCTCGATTGGGAAGACTTAACGGCAAAAAGAATGTAAGAACTTCAGTTTTCCTACCATTCTTGTTATTCTTCCTATTCTTGCGTCCTTGTTCATCTTGTTTACTCATTTAGCAGTTCCTTAAGGTTCCAGGCTACACCAACTTTTCCAGATTGAAATCAAGTTAGGTCAATACCTTGTCCTGATTGGCAAAGCAGTCCGGTGCACAAAGCATTATGCGTTCATGCAGGGTCCGACGAAGGGTCGTACCCCAAAGGGCGTGATATAGACAGCCTGCCCTAATGCAAACATTAGCGGCTGCTTCCACGGCTCGAACCCATGACCTATAAGTCACACCGAAATAACTTTACTGTTACTCCAAGCAGAGGCGGACTAATGTATTATGTTGAGGGGCCACCGGACCCTGTAAACTTCGGCAGAAATCTTGTGTATATATATGTGTGTACTTTAAAAAAGGTTGATCTAAATCACTTGGCACCTTGAACGCTAAAAGTCTTTAGGGGCACTGATTAAACAAAACATTGTTTCTAAAATCCTGAGTCAACCTCTGGCTCCAAGGCTCCCCTTCAAATACTTTGTCCTGATTGGGATGCTACTTTATTAAGTAGCATGATATTAGTTCTTCATAAACCATTGCTGGTTGCGCTAATTATATGCAAATGTCATATTCTTCTTTAATATCTCAAAATCATCTATATTTTCTTGATTTGATCAGAGAATTACAAATGTTACCTTGAGACAGCAACTGGAGGATGTGGACTCTTTATCAGAGGAACAGATTGATATTACTGTGAAGAAATTTTTGGAACAAGTAAAGGAAGGAACATGGGAATCAGGGGGATGGCCTCAAGTGTTCACTGACTACTCAGTGTCAAAACTTGCTGTAAATGCTTACACCAGGCTAATGGCAAAGATACTCGAAGATCGACCAGAGGGTCATAAGATATATATCAATTGCTATTGCCCCGGTTGGGTGAAGACAGCGATGACTGGTTGGTCCGGCCATATATCTCCAGAAGACGCTGCTGATACTGCAGTCTGGCTTGCTCTTCTACCTGACCAGTTTGTGAGTGGTAAGTTTTGGGCTGAAAGGCGCGAGATAAGCTTTTAATATTTGGAGCAGTTGGTATTGGCATTATTTCTGAAAATTGATTGATTACTTGTTACGTTGGTGGAGAATATGTGAAGGATTGGATGGTAAAGCTTGAAGCAATGGCCTAGTTTGTAGCAATGCTGTTTTCTTGTAGATTATATCTTGTGTGGACTTATTTAAAACTAGCTGTGGGAATGAATTTTCGTGTAATTCAACTTCGGAAGTATTAACAGATATAGATTATTAGAGGGGCATGATATTACAACTATAGTCATACTTTTCTATAATATCGTCCTTATATAACAGTCATTCACTCAAAAGTTAAATTTTTCTCGAATCGATTTTTATGTTATATATGTACTCTATAACAACACTTCACTATAACAGCCAAAAAATATCGTAACAAATGAAATTATTATAGAGGCGATTGACTTCAAATGTTTTTAGCAGATTTTCTAGAAAGCTTGCTTTTGACCTGTCTTGTAATGGATAAAATAAACTTAATGCTCTTGTCATTTTAGTCAAATACATGTACTTCTGTTAACAGCACTTGTTTCAGTTTCTATAAATGAAATATGGAAAGATTATATTGAAAAGAGTAAAAGCTAACTTTGTTTGACTTCTACTTCTAATATGATTGGAAGTTCCCTTCTTAGGAATGCAGCTATCGTTTTTGCGAGGGAATAAAGTTAGAGTCAACAAGGGAATAGTTCTAATTGAAAATTTTTATTATTAGTAGAATCAAAGAATATTCTTGTCTAAAACCAAATAAGAATTAGACAAGTTGACATTTGTTTTATAATTTCACAAGATTTAAGAAATTGAATCTATTTAAGTAATCACAAACTGTAAGCTTTGACAGGATATCTTCTATGTTAAACTTATTAATTATGTTTTAAATTATACGTAAATTAATATTTAAATTGCATGTCTTTCAGATAGTGTGTCATAAAATTAGAAGTAAGAGTACAGAATTTCTAAAAAAGAAGAAGAGCATAATATTAATCAGCAAGCCAAATTACTAAATTTAAAATTTAATTTACACATACTGACAAGTATATAGAATTTTAAACTATTAATCTATTGTCTATTCCAAGTGACTAATTAATACATGGAGTATTAAATCAAGTTGCATATAATTGACATTCAATCAATTTGATTGTATAAATTATTTTTGAATTATCAGTCAAATAAATCACTACGTATATCAATTTATTAGAAATCTTTGATGCGGATGCATACCCAACAAGAAAATCACAAATAGCCTAATTTCCAACTGCTAATTGAAAATTATTATAGTTTCAAAAGTAATCAAAATTTAGTCATTTAATTTTTTCATGTAAAATAAAATTTGAATAAAGACAATCTTAAAAAATCTAGAAAATTTTGACATGATATGCCGGAATTCGAATTTTTTACATATGAGATTCCAACATAATATACTAGAATTTTATAATGTGCTGAAATTCTAATATAATATGCTGAAAGTTTATTCGCAGGAGCTCTATAATTTATCATATTATACTAAAAATTTATGTGTTTCAACTATTTTTGTCCAAATTTTATTTTCACATAAAATAATGACTATTACGGTTCGAAAACTGTCTAGCCATTTTTACATATCCAATTGGTGCGGTTTCAAATTTAGTTTTCGTTTAGGCAGAATCTCAAATAGACGCCAAGAAGCCACGCCACCCTTTGATTAGCAAAACCAGCCTGCAATTTTAAACCCAAAACCTCCATCTTCTACCCTGCTGATCTTTAATTTGTGCTTTGCAACCTTTCTAACTCATTTCTTGCAGTGGAAGAAAATGGCCAATCTAAGAAGGGCTCTCCTTTTCTCAATTCCTCGAATCCATAATACGTCTCAAGGACTTCTGTTGCTAAGTCCGCACTCCCCTCTCTTATTCTTTACCAGTTAATATCTCACTTTACTCGTTCATTTATGTTTCTTTTTTGTCGCTCTCTTTGTATTATTTTAATTTTGTAGCGTTGATGATATAATTAAGTAAATAAAAGTATGCTTTATCTAACAAATTAAATTTATAGTTGAGATGGTCACACACTTCAATATGATATCTGAAGTCCTGGATTAAAAGATCAGATTCGCACGTGAAGGGGCGCGTTGAACACATAATTAAATAATAAAAGTATGTTCAAATTAGATAAACCTCTAAAATACTGAATTCTTGGTACCCGTCACCTAAGCACACAATTATAACGAGTTAAGGTAACCTGGTGCACTAAACTCCCGCTATGCGCGAGTCCCGGGCCACAAGAACTATTATATGCAGTCTTATCCTGCATTTCTACAAGTTTCACTGCTTAAACCCGTGACAACAACTTTACCAGTTATGTCAAGGCTTCACTTTACAATTATAACGAATTATAATGGAGAAAAAGAATTATAAAGCTTGATCTCTACTAATTTGAGATTGAAGCTAGTAGACTGATTGATCATACTTGCTTTTGTTTTAATCTTTTAGGCTTTTTCTATCATTTGTACTTGTTTTCAATCTGATGCTTTAAGCCTTTTGCTGATTATATAATTCATACTTTAGGCCTTTTTCTGCTTATAGAGTTCATACTTGCTTTCTATTTTATCTTTTAGGCCTTTAGCTGGCACATTTTCGCGTTTCTTTACTTCCAACGAGAATTTTCAGCCGATTGATTTTGATCTCTCCAATGAAAAGAGCAAAAGACGGTTGTTTAACAGGTTAGTAAAATTGTGTGGTAGGTTCTGGCTCCTTTAGTGGGTTTATCAGATATTAATGGGGTGTATATATTTGGTATGATTATAGACTTCGTTACCGGAGCAAACAAAGAGGGGTTCTTGGAGCTGGACCTTGTTCTAGGAAAATGGGTGGAGGATCATATTGTTAAAGTTCAGAATTTTAATAATGTTCAATAATCCTAAAGAAGGTTTGACTAATAATATATTCTTGTATGCATATTTCACTGAGCAACAACGTTGATAAAAGGAAAGAAGATCCTATTCAACGGCTATATATTTTGAACCTTGCTTTACATGAAAAATAAATCAATTAGCCTAAGAACAAAGAAGGAAAGCCAATCAATCAGCATTGTTCAAGATCCTCAAGTGCGCAAGAATGGGAAGAAAGCAAATCACGGCCAGAGATCAAATCCAGAAGATTCTGCAGAAGCTCAAGTCAAGAAGAAATGAAGGAAGCAATCCGCCAAGATCATCTCAAATCAAGAAAGAATGAAGGAAGCAATTCGTCAAGAATAAAGATGAATCTAGCTACCATTCCAAGATAGATTCATGAGGCTACCCTTGAGTCTTTCTCTTAGATGTATATGCCTCACAAGGAAAGGACTCTTAGAATTGCTGCAATATAATCCCAGAAGACAAGGAAGCAGAAGACTCATAAAGCTATAAAGGAAGAAGTAGAAGAATATTGAAAGTCACGCAACTATATCATCTGCTTTTAAGCCTTTCTAATTCTTAGTATAAACACTGTATTCTTAAGTCTACAAGTGTCACAAAAGATAGGAAGAGTTAGAACACAAACGAGAGTTGTGTCAACATTGCAAAAATCATTATTGTTGTATATCGTTGGTGGTGAACGTACTAAAACCATCACTGTTGTAAACATTTATCCAAGATCTAAGAGAACCCTTGTGACCCAAGGGAACTGGATGTAGGTACCACGCCGGAACTGAACCAGTATAAAAATTGTTATGCCTTCTTTACCTTTCTGCTCACTTATTTCTCTTTCACTGAAATCATTCGCCGTGCAAAGTCTAGTCGACTAAACTTACACTTAGTCAACTAAGATTTTTAAATCGGTTACAATTAACCCCCCCCCCCCCCCCC
>MCJB01015407.1:9180-27346 GCA_002018475.1 Nicotiana obtusifolia | reverse complement strand
CCCCCCCCCCCCTCCACTTGTATTTTCAATTGGTATCAGAGCAAGGCCCACGAACTTTGCTTAACAGCAAGTGAGGAAAAGATCATGAGATCAAATACAGTTGTTGGAGCTTTATTTCAAGAAGGAACCTCTCAGGTACGACCCCCATACTTTAACAGTTAACACTTTTGTCACTAGAAAGTGACATGGAGACCTATACCATGTCATATGACATTAAAGTTTGGCACGTGATCAAAAAGGAAAATCTTTCAATTCCGCCAAAGAAAGATGACAATTGTCAAGTCACAATATCATCTAATCCTCTCGATAGATGACAACACTGAAGAACAATCAGCTGTTATAACAGTGAATGCACAATGCTATCAATGGAAAAGAATATGAGAAGATATCAAGTTGTAAAACTGCAAAGGAGATGTGGGATAAATTAGAGGTCACATATGAAGGAACCAACAAAGTGAAAGAAACAAGGATTAATCTTCTAGTTCGAGACTATGAATTATTTCAAATGAAGAATGGAGAATCAGTAGAGGAAATGTTCTCCAGGTTCAGCAAAATCCTTGGAGACTTAAAATCATTTGGTAGACCAATCAAAAGCAGAGAACAAGTCAAAACAATTCTGAGAAGTCTTCCCACAATTTGGCAACCCAAAGTCATTGCCTTGGAATGTCAGGATCTTGACAAAATATCCTATGATGAGCTTAGAGGTGATCTAATTGCATTTGAGAAAACACACTTAGATAGGCAGATCCAACAAGAAAAGAAGAAGACAGTTGCATTCAAAGCAACTGTGGCCGAACCAGAAAAAAAGAAAGAAGAGGAAGGAGGAGAACAAGATGAAAACATAGCTATGCTCTCAAAAGTTGTAACAAGTATGATGAGGAAGAACAAAAATAGCAGGAGAGGTAAATCAAACTTCAGAAAAGGTAGGATGAACAATGATATGATAAAAATGATAGAATATGTTATGAATGTGGAAAACATGGACACATTCAAGCCAAATGCCCTGAACTGAAGAAGAAACGAAGCAAGAATTTTCAAAAGAAGAAGTCTTTTGGAGCTTGGAGTGATGAAGAAGAATCTGATCATGAAGAAATTGCAAATATGTGTTTCATGGCCATAAAAGAAGACAGCAATGAGGACTCGTGAACTTGGACTCATGGCAGATGAAGGAACAAGTGAGGAAGAGGACTCAGATGAACTTGGTCTTATGGCAGAACGAAGGAACTAGTGAGGTACGTCTTCCTACATATCCTAATTGTTATGAACTCCAAGAATTTGTTGATATTGCTCTTTCAGATATTGAGAGATTTCTAAATGAACTTAGAAAAATCAAAAGAGAAAAGAACGACTAGGCTTTAAAGTTGGAAGTTTGTGAAATTGAGTGAGATAAGCTTCAAGATGAAGTTAATGAACTTCAACTTCAACTGAATGGATTGCGAAAATCCACCAGTCATAGTTCTATTAGATCAAATTAGATTGCTCCTCATACATTTTCAATTAGAACTAGAAATCTTACTGCATGTACTTATTGTGGTAAAAATGATCACAACACTAACCAATACAGGAATAGAATCAGAGTAGAAAAATGCTCTAAAAATCCCAATAATCCCTCTTATTTTTATTGCGGAAAATTTGGCCACACTTCTAACCGTTGCAGGTTCAAGAACAATAGGAGATGGGTCTGGCGAACTAAATCTTCTAGTCAAGCTAATACTCAAAGCTTTAACCATTCAGGACCCAAGCAGGCTTGGATATCTAAAAATAAGTAATTCTTTTTTTTGCAGGAACACCGCGAGAAGAATCGAAAAGGAAAATGGTATATTGACAGCGCGTGTTCCAGACATATGACTGGTGACAAACAATTATTCAAAACGGTCACCAAACTAGATAGAGGAACATTCACCTTTGTAGATAAATCAAAAGGAAATATAATTGGAGTTGGAAGAGTTCCTCTCACCTCAATATATGATGTAGACGAAGTGTACCTGGTTGATGAACTTGGTTACAATCTTCTTAGTATCAGTCAACTATGTGACAACGACTACGAGGTCCGTTTCAAAAAACATGGTTAGTTTATTGAAGATGAATCAGGTAAAGTTATTCTCTCTGGAAATAGAGACATAAATGTCTACACTATCAGTAGCTTAGATAGTTTTGGTAATCATATTTGTCTAGCTTATATAATTGATGACCCTTGGGTATGGCATAGAAAACTTGGTCATGCCAGCATGCATACAATTCATAAACTTTCCAAGAATGATCTTGTCATTGGTCTTCCAAAACTAGATTTTTCAAAAGATCAAATTTGTGATGCATGTCAACTAGGAAAATAAACCAGGTCTTCTTTTAAAGTCAAAAACGTTGTTTCTATTACAAAGCATCTTTAACTTCTGCATATGGATCTTTTTGGGCCTACTAGAACTGCTAGCATATGAGGTAGAAAGTATGCTTTCATTATAGTAGATGATTTTTCTCGACTCACCTGGGTTATCTTTCTAAGTCACAAGGATGAGGCATTAAGGAACTTTGAAGTCCTTTGTAAGAAGGTGCAGCGGGAAAAAGGTTACTACATATCCTCCATAAGAAGTGATCATAGAGGAGAATTTGAAAGCAAAGCACTTGAGAACTTCTGCAATGATCAAGGGATCTCTCACAATTTTTCATCTCCAAGATCGCCACAACAAAATAGAGTGGAGGAACGTAAAAATAGAACCTTGCAAGTCATGGCAAGAACCATGATTGTGGAAAATTCTCTTCCACACCACTTCTGGGCAGAAGCTATAAGCACTGCATGTTACATTATCAATAGATGCCTAATTCGACCTATACTCAAGAAGACTCCATATGAACTATGGAGAAGAAAAAGACCCAACATCAGTTATTTCCATCCTTTTGGCTGCAAATGCTTTATACACAATAATGGAAAAGACAATCTTGGTAAGTTTGATCCCAAAAGAGATGAAGGTATTTTTCTTGGATACTCTCCCTCTAGTAGACAATATATAGTGTTTAACAAGCATACTTTATCTATTGAAGAATCTATACATGTTGTTTTTATGGATACTAACCCTCGCTTAAGGAATGATCAACTTCCTAAAGATGAGGAAATTTTCATAGTTCCAAAGTCTATCAATACAGGTGAAAACACTTTTGATGAAATGGCTGATCAGCAAGATCAGTCGACTAATAGTCTTATAGAAAATTAGGAATCTCCTACAACTGATCCAACAAATTCTCTTGAAAAAGAGCCACCATTAGTTGTCCCAAATGAATGGAAAAGTGAGCCTGGATATCCACGTAAGTATATCATTGGAGATCCTCAGGAAGGACTGAAAACTTGAAGATCACTAAAGCAGACATCGAATATTGCTCTCATATCCCAGTTCGAACCAAAAAAGGTGGATGAGGCACTTGGGGACAAAAGCTGGATAACTGCAATGAAGGAAGAGTTTGATCAATTTGAGAAAAAATAAGGTCTGAGAACTCATTCCTAAACCACCAAATGCATCCATTGTTGGAACAAAATGGGTATTCAGAAATAAGTTGAATGAATTTGGACAAGTCGTGCAAAATAAAGCTAGAGTAGTCGCACAAGGTTATTCAACACATGAGGGAATTGATTACGAGGAAACTTTGGCCCCTGTTGCCAGGTTAGAATCAATTCACATTCTATTAGCCTATGCTGCTTATAAATATTTCAGACTATTTCAGATGGATGTGAAAATTGTGTTCTTAAATGGATTCATCTCCGAGGAAGTCTTTGTTAAGCAACCTCTAGGATTTGTAAATGAATCCTTTCCGAATCATGTTTACAAATTGTCCTAAGCATTACGGCCTAAAGCAAGTCCCTAGCTTGGTATAAAAGGCTGAGTTCATTTTTGGTCGAACATGGGTTCGACAGATGTAATATTGATACCACTCTTTTTATCAAACGATCATCTCTAGGTAACTTAATTGTACAAATTTACGCAGATGATATTATTTTTGGCAGTACTAACCCTGTTTTGTGCAAGAATTTTTCAAACATCATGAAAGGAGAATTTGAAATGAGTATGATGGGGAAAGTAACTTTCTTTCTTGGGCTTCAAATCAAGCAAGTGCAGAAGATGATCTTCATTAGTCAAACGAAATACACGAAGGAACTCATCAAAAGTTTGGCATGTCTAATGCAAAAGCCATAGGAACACCTATGAGTCCATCAACTACCTTGGATGAAAACAAAGACGGTAAGAGTGTTGATGAAACAATGTATCGAGGTATGATTGGCTCCCTACTCTATCTTACAGCTAGTCGACCAGATATTATGTTCAGCGTTTGCAAATGTGCTAGATACCAGTCAACTCCTAAAGAATCTCACTTGACTGTTGTTAAACGTATTATCAGATATTTGATAGGGACAGTCCACTATGGTTTATGGTATGAAAGTTTAGAAAGTTTTGATCTCAAAGGCTTTTCAGATGCAAATTTTGCTGGAGATAAAATTGACAGAAAAGGCATAAGTGGAACGTGCCAATTACTTGAAAAACCTCTTATATCCTGGCACAGGAAGAAACACGCTCTATCTACCACAAAAGCGGAATACTTGGCAGTAGGAAAAAGCTGCACACAAGTACTATGGATCATGTATCAACTGTTAGATTATGATTTATATCTTAACTGTGTTCCTATTATGTGTGATAATATGATGTTTAGCTTAAAGCATACATATTTCTATGTATATCGCCTCATATTTGACTCTTGTTTCATGAAATTAGTATGTTAAATGCTATGATTTATATTGATTTGAAGTGTTTTTATGTGTAGGAATGATTCAGGAGCAATTGGGGGCGAAACGCGCAAGAGTTGAACCAAAACGAACAAAATCGGGCAAATTGAGCATCTGGGCACCACAGGCAGCGCCTGGCGCCACCTGGGGTGCTGGAGGCAGAATGGCAATTTGAGGCAGCGCCATGGTGGGCGCCTGGGCGCCGGTGACGTGATTTTGTCCAATTTCGTCCGGGACAAGGTTATTTCGGCCCTAGACCTACCCAACACGTATAAAAGCAAGACTAAACCTATTTTTTAGGGAGAGACGCCACCTTGGAGGAAAAACACACACGGAATCGTTAGGAAGCGGAGAATTCTTAGTTTTCTTCATCTTTTTCTAGTATTTCCAATTGATTCAAAACTTATGCAATTGTGTGATTATATTATGAGTGGCTAAACATCCATTGTTCTGGGGTTGTGATTAGCCATGAATATTGTTGTTTAACGTTAACTTGATTATAATTCACCAACATATGGTTGTTCTTCAATTCTGTGTTTAATTACTTAATTGTCTGGCCAGCAATTAGGTTCTATTTACTATCTATGCTATGCTTGGGAAAGCCGTGTTTAGATTAGAGAAGAGTTGAAGAGAGCATGATCTTAACCCTTAGGGGGAGCGGATTTGTGGTTAGGATAGGAATATACCTAATCACCGTGCTTAATTAAATATCGTGATCCTAATGCATTCCTAATAGATTAATTTCATAGGAATATAGGGGTTAATCTATTGAGAATAGGTGAGTAATACTTCGGGAGAAGGCTATGAGAGCATTTATCGATTAATTAGCAACCATGAGTGAATTATATGAAAGAGAGAGTTAATTAGAACACAATACGATTGGTAAATCGATCACAACCCTAGAATATTTGTCTCTACTGAATAAACAACAATCAACTAGTTACTTGATAATTTAGTTATTACTTAGAATTGTAGTTTAGCATAATTAAACTCTTGAACTTGAATTTAGCTTGACGGAATAACAATATTGGTGTGTTATTGAGTAATTGATATAAGTCCCGGTGGGTACGATATCTGGACTTCCAAATCCTATATTACTTGTCGGCCACGTATACTTGCGTGTGCATTTGGGAGCAACAAGTTTTTGGCGCCGTTGCCTGGGGCTTAAAAATTAGTTACTTTGCCGACTTAAGCTTTTATTAGTTATTTGTTGAAGTTTTAATTATTAGTTTACCTTGTTTGTGTTTACACAGGCTCATCTCTTGAATGCGGAGGAGTAGAAGCGCAAACAATCTCCTTCCTCTTGATCCTGAAATTGAACGGACACTTCACAGAGTGAGGAGAAAGGTCGAAGTTAGAACTGGAATAGAAAGAGAGTTGGACATCGTAGTTCAACCACAACCAATAGAGATGGCAGGTAATGCAGAGCGTGCGGTGATAGAAGCCGCAAGGCCCAATCTTGCTAATATGACTCAGGCTATTGTGAAATTTGAGATCACAGGGCATTTTGAACTCAAACAGTACATGGTACAGCTGATTCAGTCCACGGGGCAATATGTGGGTTTATCTCATGAAGATCCGCAAAGGCACATTTAAAATTTCTTGGAAATTACGGACACCTACAATTATCCGAACGTTTCCAAGGATTATGTCAGGCTGACACTTTTTCCCTTTTCACTGCTGGGGGAAGCGAAGGAATGGTTGCAGAAAGAGCCCGCAAACTCAATCCACACTTGGGACGATCTAGCAAGGAAATTCTTAATCAAAATTTTCCCCACCAAGAAGACAAAGTCATTGAAGAGTAAAATTCTTGGGTTTGAACAACGGGATGGAGAGACACTTCGTCAAGTCTGGGAAAGATACAGGAAGCTGCTCAGAGATTGCCCGCATCATTGTCAGACTGATGAGGTATTGGGACACACTTTTGTTGATGGATTAGATGAGGCCTCAAAGATGAATCTTGACTCAGCTTGTGGAGGTAGTTGCATGGCGAAACCATATAGTGAAATTCAACTCTTGCTGAATAACTTCACTGCTAATGATCATAACTGGCAAGGAGATGGGGATTCACGCAAGGCAAGTAAACAGAAGGCAGCCGGGTTGATAGAGCTTGATGACTTCTCAGCCATGAGAGCTGAGATAGCAAAATTGGTAAACCATATGAATAGAATGACAATGCAACAGGCACAACAGATGCAACATGTACAACAGATGTCTCTTTGCTGCGAACTATGTGGTGACAACCATATGAGTGACATGTGCCCTACGAATTCAGAATATATATACTATGTGGATAGCAAAGCAGGGGTCCAATGAATCAGAATGCCCAATATTGGAACACTTATAACCCAAATTGGAAGAATCATCCCAACTTCTCATGGGGTGGAAATCAGCCGAATCAGAATCATTATAGACCTCAAGAAAATTTCAATCAACCTCAGAAGCAACCTTAACAGGTAGAAGAGAATGGGAATGAATTGTTGAAGCAGTTGTTGCTTGACAATAAACAGTTCAGGACCGAATATCAAGCCCTCACCACAACAGTAAAAAATTTGGAGCGTCAAATAAGATAGCTTGCTGGTGCTCAAAACATTAGACCAGCTGGAGCTCTTCCAAGTGACACTGAAGCAAATCCTAGGGCGACCCTTAATGCCATGTCGTTGAGGAATGGGAGACAAATAAAAGAAGTTCAGTCTAAAAAAAGGAAACAGGTGATTTTTAATTAGAGGCCAGCCACTATAGAATCAACATTAGAGAAAGCTAAGGAGCCAGAGAAGCCAGCTGGAGAGGCGGTGGCTGAGCAACCCCCACAATTGGTTGTAAGGACACCACCTCCATTCCCTCAAATATTGCAGAAATTAAGAGATAATGCCCCATATAAAAAGTTTCTTGATATCTTGAAGCAGGTGCAAATTAATATTTCATTGGTTGAGATCTTACAAGAAGTACCCAAATATGCAAAGTACATCAAGGACATTGTGGCAAATAAAAGGAGGCTAACCGAGTTCGAGACTGTGTCACTCACTGAGGAGTGCAGTTCCATAATTCAAGGTAAGTTACCTCAGAAATTGAAGGATCCAGGTAGTTTCACTATCTAAATCTCGATTGGTAAACATGTTGTTGGGCGAGCTTTATGTGATCTTGGAGCAAGCATCAATTTGATGCCGCTATCGGTGTTCAGACAGTTGGGGTTGGGTGATCCATGCCCAACAACAGTTATCTTACAATTAGCTGATCGCTCTCTTGCTCATCCTGAGGGAGTGATTAAAGATGTGCTAGTTCAAGTGGGTTCTTTCATATTCCTTGCTGATTTCATTATCCTAGACTACAAGCCCGATCAGGAAGTCCCATTTATTTTGGGGCGTCCATTCTTAGCCACGGGTCGAGCTATTATTGATGTTTGCGAAGGAAAGATGACGATAAGAGTAGGTGACCGAGTAGAGGTATTCAATGTTTATAAAGCGCTCAGGTTGCCAGCCCACCATGAAGAATTATCCATGATCTCTATGGCGGAGAGTGATTCCACATCATTAGTGCCCTATATGAGCCCTGTAGATCCTGTTGAACGAGTATTGATCAGGGATGTGGAAAATAGTGAAGATGAAACGATGGGAGAAATTGAGCAAGTACTGGATATGTCCTGCAGTTATGTCCAGGGGTTCAAAAAATTTGAGGAATTGGAAAGGCCTGTCTCTCTGACCCTTCCCAGGCCATCTATTGAGGAGGCTCCAAGGCTAGAACTCAAGCCACTTCCAGCGCATCTACGCTATGTTTATTTGGGGAACTCTGAGACATTGCCAGTGATTATTTCATCTAGCTTGACCAGCACTCAAGAAGAAAAATTGCTCAGAGTCCTCCGCGAGTATAAAAAGGCCATTGGGTGGACTATAGCTGACATCAAGGGTATTAGTCCATCATTTTGCATGCATAAAATCTTTTTAGAGGACGTACATCGCCCCAGTGTGGAGCAGCAAAGGAGATTAAATCCCATCATGAAAGAGGTGGTGAAAAGGGAATGTAATCAAGTTGCTCGATGCAGGTATCATTTTTCCTAATTCTGATAGCAATTGGGTAAGGGAGGAATGACTGTAGTTGAGAACGAGAAGAATGAGCTAATCCCCACTCGCACTGTTACGGGATGGAGAGTCTGCATCGATTATAGAAGGCTCAACAAGGCAACTCGCAAGGACCATTCCCACTTCCATTCATCGACCAAATGCTAGACAGGTTAGCCGGGCATAAATATTACTGCTTCCTTGATGGCTACTTAGGGTACAATCAGATTGTCATATGCCCAGAGGATTAGGAGAAGACTACTTTTACTTGTCCTTATGGCACTTTCGCCTTCAAGCGAATGTCGTTTGGACTTTGTAATGCACCAACCACTTTCCAGAGGTGTATGATGGCTATTTTCACCGCCATGGTGGAAAAATTTGTTGAAGTGTTTGTGGATGATTTTTCAGTCTTTGGGTCCTCTTATGATGATTGCTTGAGGAATTTAAGCAAGGTGCTAGCCCGTTATGAAGAAACAAATCTGGTACTGAATTGGGAAAAGTGCCATTTTATGGTACAAGAAGGCATCGTGTTGGGTCACAAAATATCTAGGACTGGCATTGAAGTTGATAAAGCGAAGGTGGAGGCGGTTGAAAAATTACCTCCACCTAGTTCAGTGAAGGGTGCCCTGAGTTTCTTGGGACACGCGGGTTTCTATCGGTGCTTTATTAAAGATTTTTCAAAAATTGCTACTCCTTTGTGCAGGCTGCTTGAAAAAGATGTAACTTTCAACTTTGATGATGCTTGCCTCAAGGCATTTGAAGAACTTAAAAAGAAGTTGGTGACTGCTCCCATTATCGTGGCACCTGATTGGTCCTTACCGTTTGAACTTATGTGTGATGCGAGTGACCCTGCTATTGGGGCAGTGCTAGGCTAAAGGAAGGACAAGGTGTTTTATTCCATCTACTATGCAAGTAAGACTCTTGATGATGCACAGCTGAATTACACCGCCACAGAGAAGGAGCTGTTAGCTGTAGTGTGGGCCTTTGAGAAATTTCGGGCATACTTGGTGGGAACGAAAGTCATAGTCCATACTGATCATGCAGCAATCAGGTATTTGTTTACAAAAAAAGAATCTAAGGCTAGATTGATGCGCTGGGTTTTATTGCTACAGGAATTTGATGTAGAAATACGAGATCGAAAGGGGACAGAGAACCAAGTAGCTGACCATCTATCACGGTTGGAAAATCATGATCACGTAGAGGAGGGTGGCCAATTTAAAGAAGTATTTCCTGATGAGCAACTTTTTGCTATAATCCATGACCCTCCCCCCATGGTACGCAGATTATGTGAATTATCTTGTAAGTGGGGTACTTCCTCCTGAAATCGAATCTGAAGCTAGAAAGAGGTTTTTACATGACGTGAACTTCTACTACTGGGATGAGCCCTACTTATTCAAGCAATGTGCTGATCAATTGATGAGGAGATGCATTCCTGAAAAAGAGGTGGAATTAGTATTGTATGATTGTCACGCATCACCTTATGGGGGCCATCATGGAGGAGATAGAACAGCTGCAAAGGTGCTACAATCCGGTCTCTTTTGGCTGACTTTATTCAAGGATGCCCATGCATTCGTTAAGAAGTGCGACAAATGTCAGAGATCCCCGGAACAATCACAAGGAAGCATGAGATGCCTTTAAATAATATTCTAGAAGTTGAGCTTTTTGATATGTGGGGGATAGATTTTATGGGGCCATTTCCACCGTCCAGAGGAAACAAATACATTTTGCTAGCAGTTGACTACGTATCAAAATGGGTGGAGGCAATTGCTTTGCCAACGAATGATGCCATGGCGGTAGCTGCGTTTGTGAAAAAGAACATATTCTCGAGATTTGGGACTCCACGTGCTTTAATCAGTGATGAAGGGACTCATTTTTGCAATCGATTGTTGAATAACCTTCTAGCTAAATATGGAGTTCGCCACAGAGTTGCTACAGCATATCATCTACAGACAAGTGGGCAAGCTGAGGTATCAAATAGAGAAATCAAGCGAATATTAGAGAAGACGGTGAGTGTGAATAGGAAGGATTGGGCTGCAAAGTTGGATGATGCCCTCTGGGCATATAGGACAGCATATAAAACACCAATTGGAGCGTCCCCTTACAAGGTGGTTTATGGGAAATCATGTCACTTACCCATTGAACTGGAACACAAGGCATACGGGGCTATTAAGAAGCTGAACATGGACCTTGAGGCCGCAGGCGAGAAAAGACTTATGCAGTTGAATGAGTTAGATGAGTTCAGGCTGCACTCTTATGAAAATGCTAAGCTATATAAAGAAAAGACAAAAAGATGGCATGACAAGCATATCAAGCCGCGTTACTTCGAGCCAGGCCAACAGGTGTTATTATTCAATTCTAGACTACGGCTATTCCCTGGGAAGCTAAAATCGAGATGGTCAGGTCCTTTTGAGGTGGTGAGAGTCACTTCTTATGGTGCAATCGAGCTGCGAGCTTTAAATAGTGAGCGGAAATTCCTAGTGAATGGTCACAGAGTCAAGCATTATTGGGGAGGAATGATTAATCATTGAGAAGACCAAGGTTGTACTCGCTGACGAGTAAGCGAGACTCTGCGTCGTGCCACGACGTTAAATCAGGCGCTTGTTGGGAGGCAACCCAATTTTTATCGCTTTCCCAGTTTAACTTCTTAGTTTTTTTTTTTAGAATAGATAGAGCATTGCACTTCATTTATACGTATAGAAATATTAGATGTAATGGTGTAGGACGTGTAAATTGGGTATATATAAGGCTCGGGGGATCGGGATGTTTCTTCCAAAAAAAAATAATAATAATTTCGCGTGAACAGCGCCTGGCGCTGCCTGGGGCGTTGTAGGTAGAATACTCCACGACCCCAGCACCAGGGAGGGCGCGAGGGGCCAGCTGGGGGGGTCAGGTAAGTTTTTAATTTTATTTTTTTTTTGTATTTTATTCTTAACCCATATCCATTTAACCCAACCCAAATACCCATTTATACTAATACTAATACCCATATCCTTTCCCAAACCCACCCAAACACCAACAAACAAAAACAAAAACAAAAACACAAAACTACACCTTGAAGAAAAAAGCAGCTGCTGCCCGCGTCCTCTTCTTCTTCTTCACGAATTTTTTTTTTTCAATTTGTCATTCTCTCTCGCACTCCTTCTCCAGGTATGTTCTTCTTCTTCTTCTATTCTATTTATTATGTGTTTTCATTTGTAGTTATCCACACTCCCATCCCCAAGACCGCCAATTCCCCATAGTTTCATATTATAGTTTCCCACTCCCTCATGTAGTTCTTATGACACCTTGATGGTGGGTGTGTTGTTTTGGTCAAAATTTGTGTGTTTCATGTGTATTCGGAGTAGTAAACTAGAATTCCCTCTACTTCGTTGAAAATTGGGAGGGCCATCATTCCACCATTGTTGAAATATAAGAACACACTTCATGCCCACATTGTATTTGTTTCAATGCTTGAGTGAAAATTTTTGTGATCCGGTGAAGTCTGAGTAACCGGATGCACTTGTGTATGCATTTGGGCTAAGTGTAGGGTGTCTAGGGATGTTTTTACAAGTTGGGGGATGTGGCTTTGATGCAGAACATGTTCTTACACTATTGCTTTTGTATGTTGTATGTAGTAGAATCTTGTAAGTTAGCCTAATTTAGCATAATTTAGTATTTGTGAAAGGTGCAGACCATATGCCTTTAGCTGACCTTATTGAGTATTCACGTTGCCATGATCAATCATTATTGTGTAGCATGGGGAAGTCTTGAGTACCCATAGTTTTGAGGTGCAACACTTGTACTTGTGCCTTCAGTTTTAAGTGTGGGGTCATTTGATGACTTGCATGCCAACCTGAGGCATATGTCTTGAACCTTTCTCACATTCATGTTTACTTGTGTTGCAGGATACTATGGCTCGTGATAGCACTAGCAAAGGCAAAGGCATTGGAAAATCCTCTACCACCTCTCCGGTGACCAAAAAGCGCAAGCAGGGAGAAAGCTCTTCACGGCCATCCAAAGGGAAACAGGTCGTCGAGGGATCTCAGCAAGTGCCATTAAGGCCGAGGCCTCGTTTGGACTTGGTTGATGATGCTGCTATTGCTTGGCATCGAGACTTTGTGCCGGCGGGACGGTACGTCTCTGCAATGGGGATTAATACCGCAGCCTTAGAGAGAAAATTCCCGGATATACTTGCCAGGCTGCGAGCTCTAAAGATGGACAAGTTCTTGAAATGCCCGGGGCCTGCAAACTTGAGCATGGTACGAGAGCTGTATGCTAACTGGAATTATCGAAGCTGCAATTTACATGTACGAGGAAAGGATGTGCCGCTGGGCAAGGAGTATTTGTGTGACAATTTGGCGGTTGAGAATGCCGACCCAAGGAGACTCCAACGCTTGATCCAAAGGCCGAAATGTGAGCTAATACGTCACACTCTTTGTGACGTCGATTCTAATGCTAAGTGGCTACGGAAGCAGGGCAACATACACCTCTCCATGGTTCGCGCAGACTTCAACATCACTGCCAAGGTGTGGCAGAACTTTGTGCAGGCGAGACTAATGCCGGCAGAGCACAGCAGTGATTGCACTCGCGCTAGAGTGTGTCTCATCTTCTCCTTGATGACCGCCCAACATTAATTGGTCATCTTCTCCTTGATGACCGACCAACCAATTACTGACTCAATATATTATGTTTTACAGAGTGCCAGAGTATCCCGGACATGATGAGGTGGTGGAGGCGCCGTCAGGGCTTATGGACATCACATCTGTAGTGGAGACATCGTCCAAAATCACCCCCGCTGCTCGAATGGAGCGAGAGGAGAACTTCAACAGGTATATTTATAGTTCTTTGAACTTGCTCATGAGCAGGCTCGGCATTACCGAGGAGGAGCGTATGCATTTGCGCAATGACTTGTCCAGCACGTCCAAGGAGATGTTGAGGATTGCACCTGGCAGCCCCGTTCACCCGTCAGAGGACGTCAACACTGCCAAGGGCTCAAATACTGAGGATGAGGATGGAGATGGAGCCACAGGGCCTATGACTTTGGTGCCTTTCGGATCGGATGCTGATGACACCGACACTGCTGGGGGAGTGGACTCTGATTGACAGGGAGTTTTTCTTTTCACCCTACTCTGTTTTACATTTTTACTTGCATCGTTCAAGTGTGGGGTGGGAGGAATACATATGTCGTAATTGTATATTATGTATAAACTGGTTTTTTTTTTGTTCTTTTAGTAGTTGTTTTGGTTCTTTTAGTAGTTCTAGTGTAGTCAGTTTAGTATAGTATTAGTTGCTTTAAATGAAAAAAAATTGAAAAAACTCGGACTTTTCCCGACGATGGATCTGTTGGACAATTTTCTTGAGGGATAAAGTCTGATTAAAAACACCAAAAAGATTTTTATTTTTTAGGACATTTAGGTAGTATTTCTTGGTTTTTCTTTGGGCACAGGTTCATTTCCAAGGATGTAGCTCGAACCGGGCACTTTAATTTCTTGTAGGAGTAGTTTAGGAAGAAACTGAGTCGTTCTGAGATACTCATTGACATGGTTGATGCTGGCACATTAGGCTATGACATACATTCTGTTTTCTCGTTTATTTGATTTGAATTTTTAAGCCTAAGTAAAGTAAATAGCCTATTTTGTGACGCCTTTTCTCAGCTGTTTGACTTGTATGCCACATAGTGCAATATTGCTTAAATTTCTCAATTATGTGTGCTTTCTTGACTTGAGAGTTGAACAGAACTGTCTCGATTGAGTCATGTGCAATGTGTGAGTAAGGATTTGTGATTTTCTGTGCTATCCTATGTAGTCTAGAACTTGCCCCGTGTGTTAATTGAAGCGAAATTGTAAGTTGGGCTAAGCTAGGAGATGACATAGGCATTTTCTTGCTTGATCATGGATGTGCTTGTCATATAAAAATAAAATTTTCCGTTGTTAGCCCCTTTGAGCCTATAGACCTTTTCTTTGGCACCCACATTACAAGCCATACCTCTATTTTGTTCTTAATTTGATCTTGATTGAACCTTTACCTCCTAAGGCACTTAGTCGCTAAAAGAAGTAAGGTTAGATATTGGGGAGTAGCTTTTGAGTGGAACCATGGAAGGGCCCGTTGGTGCATTAAAGTTGAAATCAAAAGTCACTAGCCGATGAGCTTTAATGTATGGAGTGTGTGAAGAAAAGAGAAGAAAAAAATTGATAGTGAAAGTATGTATAAAACACTTCCAATTCTTATTGATTTGTGCTAGTGGAAATATAGAAGTGTTTAATTGAAAAAGAGGGCTATGTGTGTAAGGCAAGTGAATTGGTTGAGAATAAAAGGTGCTTGAATAGTGAATGTAGTGTATTAAAGTGCTTAGGAGGGTTAGTCACTATTTCTAAATATATCCTACCCGTCTCTTAGCCTACATTACAACCTTAAAACTACTAATTGATCCTAGATTTGGCTATCTTAAATTAGTAGAGATCTACACTACGGGCAAGCTTATGGTACGACCACGGGATGCATATGAATTCTTTATGAGAGTGAGCGAATTTTGTTCAATTGTGTGATGTCGTTAATCTATATTCAAAAGCATATTTGAATGTGTGGACTATCTGTATTCAGTCTTTTGTTTGTTGGTAAGGGCACATGATCTCATGAATGATTGGTAATGTTGTAAACTTTCTTGTTGGATAAGTGCATGAATTGAGGGTGCTTAGTGGTTGCAAGTCGACTTTTGAGGTTGGGTGGTGACGAATAGGTTGTTGAAATATATTGAATTGAAGTATTATACTTGGGTATGCTTAACGGGAAGAATGTGAATTTTTGTGTGTTCATGCTTGCGTGCCGGTATTGATCGTGGTCAAGGGTATAGTGTGTGGTTAAAAGTTCGAGTGCTCTCCTATGATATGAAGTTTGTACGTATTTGGGAGGTTGTTAGATAGTCCCATTGCTCGAGGACGAGCAAGAGTCTAAGTGTGGGGTGTTGATGTTTAGCTTAAAGCATATATATTTCTATGTATATCGCCTCATATTTGACTCTTGTTTCGTGAAATTGGTATGTTAAATGCTATGATTTGTATTAATTTGAAGTGTTTTTATGTGTAGGAATGATTCGGGAGCAATTGGGGGCGAAACGCGCAAGAGTTGAGCCAAAACGAACAAAACCGGGCGAATCTGAGCATCTGGACGCCACAGGCAGCGCCTGGCGCCACCTGGGACGCTGGAGGCAGAATGGCAATTTGAAGCAGCGCCCTAGTGGGCACCTGGCGCTACCCAGGGCGCCGGTGACGTGATTTTGTCCAATTTCGCCCGGGACAAGGTTATTTCAGCCCTAGACCTACCCAACACGTATAAAAGCAAGACTAAACCTATTTTTGAGGGAGAGACGCCACCTTGGAGGAAAAACACACACGGGATCGTTAGGAAGCGGAAAATTCTTAGTTTTCTTCATCTTTTTCTAGTATTTCCAATTGATTCAAAATTTATGCAATTGTGTGATTATATTATGAGTGGCTAAACACCCATTGTTCTGGGGCTGTGATTAGCCATGAATATTGTTATTTAACATTAACTTAACCTTGATTATAATTCACCAACATATGGTTGTTTCTTCAATTCTGTGTTTAATTGCTTAATTGTCTGGCCAGCAGTTAGTATCTATTTACTATCTATGCTATGCTTGGAAAAGCCATGTTTAGATTAGAGAAGAGTTGAAGAGAGCATGATCTTAACCCTTAGGGGAAGCGGATTTGTGGTTAGGATAGGAATATACCTAATCACCGTGCTTAACTAAATATCGTGATCTTAATGTGTTCTTAATAGATTGATTTCATAAGAATATAGGCGTTAATCTATTGAGAATAGGCGAGTAGTACTTAGGGAGAAGGCTATGAGAGCATTTATCGATTAATTAGCAACCATGAGTGAATTATATGAAAAGGAGAGTTAATCCGAACACAATACGATTGGTAAATCGATCACAACCCTGGAATACTTGTCTCTACTGAATAAATAACAATCAACTAGTTACTTGATAATTTAGTTATTACTTAGAATTATAGTTTAGCATAATTAAACTCTTGAACTCGAATTTAGCTTGACAGAATAACAATATTGGTGTGTTATTGAGTAGTTGATATAAGTCCCTGTGGGTACGATATCTGGACTTCCAAATCCTATATTACTTGTCGGCCACGTATACTTGCGTGTGCGTTTGGGAGCAACATAATACCAGTGCTATTTGTCTATCAAAATATTATGTGCATCATTCTAGGGCTAAGCATATTGAGATTAAGCATCATTTTATATGTGATCATGTTGCTAAAGGAGATATTATGCTAGAATTTGTAAATATTGAAAATCAATTAGTGGATATTTTTACAAAACCTTTGCTTGAAGAAAGATTTTGTTTCCTTCGTAACAAAATTGGTATCTGTACAATTCCCGCATAACTGTGTTTAATGTTTTCCATAATTGTTTAAGTTTATTTTTCTAACCATATATCCTCTCGTAATTTTCGCCCTAAAAAATCTTTTAAGTACTTGATTAGTCCATACATGCATTTATTGTGAACTGACGGGGGGTTTTGCAGAAGGAAACTTTTCAGTTGACTTTCACACATCTCTCCGAGAATCGAGGCGACCTCTCTAATCCTTTTTTAACCCCTTTTTCCTCGATCATATCTCCCAAAGAAACCAAACTTCTATATCTCTGTTTTCTTCCACTCATGGCTAAAACCAAACCTTCTCCTTCCTCCTCTATACCCTGAAAAAGCCATCGCTTCAAGAAAACTAAAGATGACCTTGTTGATATAGAATCCTTCGAAAGCATAGATCATCTACTAACAGAAGAAGATTCGAGTGACTCTCAAGAAGACATTCTCATCTCCCAAAAGAGGCAGGAAAACGACCAATGAAGTTCATCCCCAAACAATCTTCTCAGAAAAAGGGAAAAACTGAAAGTGTAGAGTTTGGTCCTAAAGACAAGATGAACTTCTATGGCCCTGAGGAGAAGACTAGGTTTTTTGCCTTCAAAGGAAAGTCGATTGCTTTAGGTCGCACTGTAAGTTTAAAGTCTATGTAAAACTCTCACTGTGATGTTATGTCTATTTTCAAAACTCAGAAACTTGTCTCTCTATTGGCTACTATTGGTGATACTATCTATGAAGAGCCTGGGCGCATGTTTTATACAAATCTGTTTGTGAATGATAAAGATGATCTAGAATCCATGATTTTAGGAACTCGTATTATTCTTGAATCTTATCAGTTTGAGAAAATCTTTGCAACAAAGTTTGTTGAGTACACTTTTTTGTGCAACATTCTGGCCAGATAATTTTGATGTATCGTTTGAGGAATCCAAGAGTGTATTGTCTGAAACCCCCCCCCCCCCC